>JARVZY010002279.1:0-26870 GCA_030686995.1 Artemisia argyi | reverse complement strand
CCTCATTCTTAATATCAAAAATTGGATTATCAATCAAAATGAATTCAGATTCGAATTCAAATAGAGGATTGGTAATAGTAGTTTTGAATGCTTCAGGAACAAAGAGATGTAAATCTGTGAATTCTTGTTCAGTTGTTAACTCATCACAATCCTCATTCTGAATATCAAAGATTTGATTATCAGAAATCAAAGTGAATTTAGATTCGAATTCATATAGAGGATTGGTGAGAGTAGTCTTGACTGCTTCGGGAACAAAGTGATTATCATTCTCTTCTTCTGAGTTGACAAGCTCAGAAGGTAATTCCTCCACATAACTGATGTCTCCAGAAGATAAAGAATTTTCATCAGTATGTGAAGTACTAAGCTCGATGTTGGGATTAGAGTTTAAAAGATTTTTAGTTTCTCCCATATCGGCTTCAAAATCAAGAATATCATCATTACTTCCAGATAGAAGTGGAATGATGTGAGTGAGTTCCTCTGTTAAATCCTCAAGAAGAGGATCAACATCAGAATGAGGCAGTGATGCCTCAACATACTCAATGTCTCCATAAGATATACAATCATTACTGGAATTAGAGACATTCTCAATTTGATCATTTGGATTATAAAGGGGGGTAGGAATATCACACATATGATCAAGAATTCCCTGTGACTCACTTGGGATTGGAACAAGGTTCTCAACACTAGACTTTATGAATTCGTCCGATTCCTTTGCAGGAATAGTGTCAAGATGCTCGTCCCCCATGTTCAGAGAGTGAGTGGGAACCTCGGGTGTGATAACAACATACAGAGGGAGCTGAGAAGGACTAGCAGTAATGGAGTCTACAAGTTCCATTATTTCTACTGCTGGTGATTCAGTTATATTCTTTTCTCCCTGTATTTCCATGGAAGAAGTCTCAACTGATGAACTTGATGAATCTTTTTGAATGATAACAATGTTATCATCATCATCACTGTCATCATCGTACTCATAAAAAGCAGCATAGCGAATATTGGCACGTATTTTGGCTACTCTTTGCTCAGCAATTAAATCTTCCATGCTTTTCCCAGAATCTCGTTCTTCAGCAAGTAATTTTGTGATAGATTTATCACGAGAATTTTGAATGAGTGGAAATTGTGGAGGTGTGGATGTGTCAAAACCGGAAGGTTGACATTGATCATCATTATGAGGACCCCCACAATATACACAAGAAGAACTTGGATCATGGCGAAGCAACATATTAGCCAACTCCTCCTTAAAATCTTTGAGTTTCTAAAGAACCTCTATATAAGGGTCTTGCTGGATATGAGGAGTTGTTTGGTTCATTTGGTACTATGGAGGTGGGTCTTGAAACAGATAGTCGTAATTGTTACAAGGAAATGGATTCCTTGTTTGACAATCAGAGCTAAAGTGTGGACCTCCACAGTACTCACAACAGTTAAACTGTTGAGTCTGGCTTGGTGTATTTTGATACGAAGCATCATTGAGATTTGGATAATATGATTCTTGCTCGTATGAATGTGATGGGTAGTTGGAAAAATTTGAGGGGTCGTTGAATGAGTTTTGATTAGGATCATAAGCAAATGAATTACTCGATCCACAAAACAAACAACTCCCGTCTTGAATATCATTACCACATTGTTCACATGTACACCAACGACATGGAAAACCGAAAAGCGGCTCACCACAACCGACACAAGGAACAAAATCTGGAGGTGGGACAAGTGGTGTGCTCTGAGAGCTAGGAATTTCCACCACTTCCGTTATGGTCTCGGGTTTTGGTTCTTGATAAACGTGAAGGTTAGGTAATTCGTTCTTTTCAGTCACTACCCTAAGCTCTGTACGTTTGCTTGACAAACTTTTAACCGTAAACCGTGAAAGATCAGGATTAATTCTTGAAGGTTTAGGAGCATTTGTGAGCTCAGGTTTTTGGATAACCGTAGGTTGGACGTATTTAGCACTTCCATAGTCAGAGGAAAGTACAGGGTCCTTTGTAACCTCGGTTTCAGGATCTCTTTCCCTCACCGGAGAGGGAATAGGAATCGAAGGTCCATCATAATCAACATAACATCTCGACATTTTTGACAAGGCCATAAGTTTTTCAACTTTACTTTTACAGGCCCTTTGTTTAAAGAAATCGTCATCGAGAGATGCCATTAGAATTAATTATGGGACAAGTGGAAGAAAGTAAAATCAAAGGGTTTTGGGGATGAGAAATGAAGAATCAAATAGGTAGGGGTGTAAAGGCGAATATTTTTGTGTTTTGTTTTATAAAAATATGGATAAAAGATGGTAAATATACAATGGATGTATATCCAGATTCACTAATACGCAAAATCGTTTAGAATAAGCGCACAACCTCCCCGGCAGCGGCGCCAAATTTTGATTCGCCTCAAACGGTCAGATAATTATTGGTCAACCACTTGTGAATGGTCAATTATAATAGTCAAACAGCTGAGGCAAATGCTTCCGTGAAATACAGTGTTTTCCCGGGTCGTAATGTCCCAACGAGGTGTGCGATGTTTTATTATATACGAATTTGTGATCGAGTGAATATGAACGGGAAATGTATAAAAGTGAGTGTGTGATTAAACTAGGGTTTTATAAAATAAAATAACTTAGATAAACTATATTAATGATTACGTGAAACCTAGATATCTAAAACGTTTAAAACGTACACCAAATTAAAATTAGACGCGATTGCGTGCTGAGAAAAAGGTGAGTTTTAAGAAAAATAAACTACAGGGGTTAAAAATGAAAATTCTATAAACTTAAACTTAAAATAAAATTAAATTAAAAAGAAAACTATTTTTTAGATTATTTTAATATTTTAATATTAATTATTTAATTAAAAACTATTTACCTATTTAATTAAAATCAAACTAAAAATGATAACTATTACAAATTAAACTAAAAACTTATAAAAATAATTTCTAAACTTAAAAATGAACTTGAAGAAAGTATAAAAAATAAAAATAAATCTTTTTGTCTTTTTATGAATTTTCTATTAATTAAAAACTATTTATATTAATTATTCTAATTAAACTATTTTAAATTATAAATAATACTAAATCAACTTAGAAAATTATGGAAAAATTTATAAAACTATTTTATAACTTATAAAAGCTATAAAAAATATAAAAACTAGGTATTGCTATATAAAAATTAATTATGCTATTTATAACTTATTTATTGATTAATTACTAAATAAACTAATATTAATTATAATAAATACTAAATGACAAAACAAAATTCTGAGAAAATTATGAAAATTACTTTAACTTAAAAGGAAATTAATAAAAATATAAAAACACAAATTACTTAATTAAAATCTAAAAATAAAAATTAAAATTAAATTAAATTGAATAGAAACTATCACTTACTATTATATTGTTTTTTCTTGATTTTTCTTTTACCAATCTATATTATACTTAAAAATAGATAACTTTTGTAAAAACAAATATTTTATAAGCTAATATTAAGCACTGTGGAAGCTTATTGCTACCACAGTTGACTTTTGTTGACTGAAAAGGCAAATAAGCTCAAATGAGCTTATGTGGGACCCACCTTGGTTTATTCTGATCTAAATAAGTTAATTGGACTAGTCAAACCTCAATTTGGTCAAATAAGCTCAGTAGATAAGCTGATAAGCCAAAATAAGCTAATCCAAAACTTAATTTCAACACAGAATGGGGACAAGGTTTATGGCTTATTTCAAGTGGGGTCCACTGAGTTTCAGGTCAAACAAAAGGTCAATCCTAAGAGTCTACTAGGAGGGGGGTTGTAAGAACCTAAAATTATGGTCTGGGGCCCACTGAGGTGGTCTCAAATCACCACCAAAGGTGGTGGTTTGACTATGGTCTGCTGAGACAGAGCACACACTTGCCCCTGTAAGTGTGTTTAAGCAGTTGTGGGGCCCAGTACAAAAATCCTAAAAATATAACAATTGTGGGATTACAAAGTTGAGTTGGTAGGCTATTACTACAATTTTTTAATTTTTTTGCTCCTAGTTTGACTTTTATGAAGTTCTAATCACTACTACCGATTCAATAAGTTAATATAAGTTATATTTAACCTAAATTAAGCTAAAGCTATATCTTATAAGCTAAATGGTGGGTTTGTGAGTCTAAAATACTTGACAGTTAACTGTCAAGGGTTTTGGACTTGGATTTTGACTTTCACTAAATACTTGCTACTTATATGACCTGAACAAGTAATTTTTAACCTAAGTGAATGTGTGGAACCTGAGAATACCACCTAAAAACACCACACAGTCCACAGACTTAGCAATTCCAAACACTACCTTATGATGACTAATTTTTGATTTTCACTACAAATTATTGTATAAGATCATGAGATTGATTCCAAAGTTAATATTATGGTGTAATAGACTAGTTTAAACACAAAAACACAGAGAGTAACAACTATTATGCAAAAATCACAAGTATTCTATTTTGACAGTGAAAAGTAAATATTGAGCAATCATGAATTTTAAAGAACAAGCATGAGATATTAAGCAATAATCTTATCTAATAACACCAAAGAAGTATAAAAAACAACAATAAGCAATACTATGAACTAATACACAGTGAAATACAAAATATTATGAAATAACTTACAAATGAGTCAATACTGAAAATCTAGGAACCAGGGAACAAGATCACTTCCTACTGACTTCCACAAGTCTACTAACCCAGAAGCAATCCAAATCACACCCTGCTCAATCCTTCTTCCTCTCTTCCCTCTAATTTTTTATTTTCTTAATTATTTTTGGTATTTTTTTATATTTAATTGAATATTGCTAATTTATAGTTTCTGAAAGATCAATAAGCTTTGTCAAGGCTTATATAAGCTAAGAGAACCAACAAACAACAACAATGAACAACATTCAAACTTTTTGAGACTTTTGAAATTCAAAGAAAATACATAAATTGAGATAGCAACTGAAATTGGAAATTGATTATGGAAAAAGAGTTACAATACACTGATACAGCTTAAATGATTACTCAAAAGCTTAAGATTACACTAAGAATGTTGAATTATACTAATCGACACTAAATTACACTACACTAGTCTAATACTTTTACTCTTCTGCTTCATTTCCCTTTTGTAGCTATTTTCTGAGCTTGTGGGACCCACTGGGTCATTTCCCACCAATTCCCAACCGTTGATATGGTCTAATCAATCCAGACCGTTTAAATTGTTTCTTGGCGCCAAAGGGTCAAGGGGCAACTGTGTATTGCGTGGAGCGGTTTTTAGGGCATTTAAGGGTTATTGGAGTGTTGTGGAGGTGGAGGGATAAGGTTGGACAGCTGGGGTGATGAGGTGGAGGTGGAATACCAGGTGGTATGGTTTGCAGTGGTGGTGAGGTGGTTTGGGAGGGAAAGGGTAAAGCTGGGGTGGTTTTGGTGGTCAAACGGGTTGACCCCATTTTTATTTAATTAGGGTGTGGGCTGGTAGTGGGCTAGGGAAGTGGGGTGGGCTTGGTGAGTAACTTGGGTTTAGTTTGGATTTGGGTAAATAATATAAAGAGTCCGTTTGGTTTATTAGGTGTTAAATCACAAGGACCAAAATTGTAATTAGGGAAAAGTTGAGGGTCTGAAATTTATGACTTTCCCATAGTTTAAATAAGGGTCTAAATTGTCACATGTGAATAGTATAAGGGTATGTTTTGATAATTTTCACTTTTAAATACCCGGGGACTATTTATGCCAAACCTTCAAACTTGAGGGACCAATTATGTAAATTCACCAAACTTCACACTAAGGACCATTCCTGCAAAAGATTAGTAATACAAGGACCAAAATTGATTTTCTCAAAGTTTTTAACATCCCAGGGACCATTTATGTCAATTTCCAAAGTACAGGGACTAAACTTGTAATTTTGTGAAACTTTGCACCAAATGACTAAATATGTAACTTTATGATTAAAAAGGACCTTTGGTGACATTTTCATGTTTTTAGAATAACCAGGGACTAGTTTTGCCAATTTATGAAACTTGAGGGACTGAAACTGCCAATTATGCAAACTTTGTACGTTTTTCATCTGTTTTTGCATATTTTGCATTTGAAACATATAAAACACACTTCGAAGATATTTTAAGTATTTTGATACATATTTGAGTGTTTTTGTATGTTTTGGCAGCTCAGATTGGTATAAAATGATGAGTATTTAGACACTCATCAGTAACTTACTAAATATCATGTAGCAAACTAATATATACATTTTCTAGTAACTTACAAGTTTACTTTGGTATACATTTTAATCAAAATAGAAATTGTATAATTACATCATTGCATCGATCACCATGTTCTAGAATGTGAATCTTATAAGTTGACTTTAGAAGATTTGGAAAATATCTTAGGTAGATTTACACACTAGAATCTATAGAAAGATCATGTAAGATCTTTGTTAGTTTTGCAATATAGCTCATGGTTTTTGAACATGGTTTGAAAAAACCTCTTTACTTGTTTCCTATAAATAGTAGCTCATGGTTTTTCAAACAATTTGATGAAAATAGAAAAACACACATTTCTCTCTACCCTTTGCATAGATCTTAGATCAATAGAAAACCATGTAGAAAACACAATTAATCACCCTCATTATCATGATCATAATGCTTCTAACATTCATTTTGTTGTAAGCATATCATACATCTTGATCTACCAAAGAAGCTTGGAGATCTTGCCATCATCATCCACCACAAGTATACATACATGAAGATTCATCACAACAAACTTAGAGAACTTGTGATCTTCATCCATTGAAGGCTTTCTATCAATGGAAGTTCTTTTAGATTAGTCATTCATATCTATTAGACATTTATGTCTTGGATTATCATTGTACTCATTATTATAGATTAGATGGTTTATGTGTTTGTGCCATAAAACACAAGGTTTCTATGTTGGGCCACAAAACATAACGGGAGTTGTTGTACCCTTATAAAAGAACTAGCGGGAGTTGTTGTACCCTTGTAAAAGAACTAGCGGGAGTGGTTGCACCCTTGTAAAAGAACCTGGTATGTAGCTTTGTACCGGAAAAAGTGTAAGCGACGATTGTAAGGTTTTCTCCGCCAAGAAGGGAGCTTGTTGATTTAGTGAAGTAACTCTCGAGTTGGGTACTCGGGGAGTGGAGTAGGGCGGAAAGGAGATCTGTGACCGAACCACTATAAATCCTCGTGTTCGGTTTGTTCTTTCCTTTTACTTTTATACTTGCACTATATTATTGTTTGTGTTGTGACTTGATGTTTATGCTTGTGTGACAACTTGTTATATCATATGCTTTATATTAGTCATAAGACTATTATTAGCATTTCTCATATTACAACAAGTTTGATCGGAAATTTGTCATATGGATGTTTTTAGAAAAGAAAAACAAACCGGACTAATAATGGCGTAACTTGACACAAATGTTTATACTATATTTGATACAACAAGTTTAAAGATTTTTAAACGGAAACGTATTCACCCCCCCCCCCCCTACGATTTCACAACCCCTATGCCATAAGAGTAGTATAAATAGCATCCATTTGTATGTATTTGAGATATCAATCATCCATCAATCCTTCTCTTATCAAAAGTTACTACTCTCTCTCCCATTTCCAGTTACCAAAACTCTCAAATTCGTTCATAATATCCCATGAAACTTTAGAGGTCCAAGAATTCATCATTTGGAGGTTTAAACATCAAGAAGTCATCACCAATACTTGAGGCATCATTACTTCATCATTTGTAATCTTATTTCAATAATTATAAGACCTTTAATCATGTTTTTGAATGTTCAAATTTTGAGTTTATGTCTTTATTTAGTATGAGTGGCTAGTGCCTTTGTGCACTTGCTTAGATGATGTTTGCAATATGATGATTTGTTTTTTATTGTGATAACATGTTCTAATTCAATTTTAAGCTAATTCTAAGATCCAATCATGCTTCTGTTTCATAGTGACATTTGTCTATCAAATTTGATTAGTTGATGGTGATTTCATAGGTCAAAAGGGTTGTTTTCATTCAACTAGTTATAATTATTTTTCTATAAATGATTATTTTTAACCAAAATTCTTGGTATAACAAAGAAACTTGAGTTTGATTGTAATGAGAATGCTATTGTTTATCAAATTGGATTGATTGGTAATAGTCTCATAGGTCGAAAGAGTAATTGTTATGAATCAATTGTAGCCTTTTGTTTATGATTGGCTACCTTTTGTATTAACCATTTCTTAAGCGAATTTGATTAAACAAGAAACATTTTTGTGTTTAAGGTTGTGAAGTTACAATGAATTAATGTTTTGAAAATTGAATTTGTTTTTAATTGATTGGTTAAGTTTAATAGTTGTTTTTTATAATCTAAAATCCTGACGAATGTTTAAATAGTAAAAACAATAGATTAGATCGCCATCTAATTATCAAAATCAACACGTTAAAAGGAGTTATCACAATCATGCATATCAGATTAAGCAAACTAGTCTAAGTAAGTGTAGTTTTAATCATTTGAATCTTCATCATATTTGTTATTGCTTATTTTCATTTCCGAGTAAAATTGGTAAACTATTGTTAAGTTTTCTTATCTTACTTTCCAATTCACACAAATCTTTGCGAAGGACCTCGTCTTACCCATATATCTTACTACCAATAGACGAGTTCACTTGCTCGTATGTGTTGCTAATAGATTCGGTAATCCTTGTTTAAATTTAAAACTTGCACAACAATAAACGCATCACCATGTCATTCTTACGATAGGTTAGCTAGGTTTGAAGCACAGTTGGTGCGTTTATTTTTGCCTGATTTTGGGCTGAGCTGTGGGATTCACCCTCATCCGTTGTAATTAATTGTTTTTTGGAGTAATGATGTTTACCGGAGAAACTTTATACCAATAATAATAATAATAATAATAATAATAATAATAATAATGAATAAATAAATAAATAGAAAAGTGGAGAATTTGGTGGAAAAATAGATAGAAATGGACAGTGTGATATGGCTAGCTCCATTTCCATTATTTTGGAAATGGATTATTATTATTATTATTATTATTATTATTATTATTATTATTATTATTATTATTATTATTTTAATTGTTTTATTTGTAATCGCTTCCAATTATAATTAGGTGCTTAAACATTTTTTTTTTTTTTTTTTTTTTTTGACATTATCATAGGATAATCCTTTTTTATTTAATTGTTTTTCCATAGAAAAAAAATAGATTTTCGTGATTATTTTATATTTCAATTCTCTGGCGCTACCAAACAGTGATTCAATAAATTTCTCACTCAATTTAGTTTATGTGATTTTTTATTACCTGTTTATTTTTAATCTCTGAAATTCTTTCTGCTAAATGTGCTTTTATGCTGTGTGAGAGGAAGATTTTAGACTAAAAACACCTAAATCTTCCTTCCACTTCTCTCTACTTCTTTTCATTTCTTCTCTTAAAAAGAACTTGAGAACACAAGACTTTTATGTTTCTTTCCATTTCTTTTCTTATCATCTCAAAATTAAACTCGAGAACACAACGTTAGCCTATTTTATATTCAAATCTATTTAGATATTGTTATACGCTGAAATTGCCCAACAGATGTGTATACATGTAATTTTGTTTGACACTTAAGATCAAATCAATATAAGTTGAGCCAAAGTTACGATAGGTAAAACTTTTAGTACGCTATCGATAAATTCACTATTAACTAGCAGTAAGTAAAAAATAAAGACATTAATTTGATCATGTACTGAAGCACATACTAACAATTTTGGGAATAACAAATACAGCTATATCTCTTCATTATTTTCGACTCGTAAGGTGATGCCGTTTAGCTAATAAAAAGCGTGATTATGGTACGCACACATTTTGTTGGTATATTTATATAGTCGAGCATGCCCTATGAGTCCAAAAAGCCAGCTACACCAATTACTTTAAGACTTTAAGTCTATAATGAGTTGTGCCATGCATGTACTACTATATTGTAAACTAGGTGCAAATGTTTTTGAGCCTAGAAAACTTATACATTGTTTGCGAAAGTTTACATGTTGCTTAAGATTAGTGTGAATAACTTCCTTTAATGTTTTCTTAATTAGATAATGTAATCACCTTGATGTTATGCATTTGTTGATGATATATACTAACTCGATCTTAAAACCGATAAGTTAGTCGTGATGTAGAGAATTGAATTGATAATATTGGTGATGAAACTAGTAATAAAAAAATATATAATAGCTTAAAACTAAAGCAAAATCGCATAAAATGATTTTCTATGCATTTCCAGTGACGTTTTTTTAAGGTTACATCATGCATCACTAACATATATTTAAAATTCATAATGTTAAATGGATGCCAATGGATTTTAATAGTTGGTTTTTTTTGTTTTGATATTGTAGAATTAAATTCCGAGTCAATTTGTTAGATTAATAGTTATGTTTAGGGCTGAGCATCGGGCGAAAACCGGACCGGACCGACCAAGACCGGACCGGACCGAGGACCGAGAACCGGAAAAACCATAGACCGAGACCGGACCGAATATGGTCGGTCCGGTCCGGTCCGGTCTTCGGTCGGTCCGGTCCAATTAGGCAAGTTTTTTCGGGTTTTTGGTCGGTCCGGACCGGACCGACCGGACCGAGGACCGAATTTGGCAAAAAGCTTAGACCGAGGACCGGACCGAATGTGGTCGGTCCGGTCCGGTCGGTCTCGGTCCGGTCGGTTTTGTCGGTCGGTCCGGTCCATCCGGTCCGTTTGCTCAGCCCTAGTTATGTTTATTCAAAATGAAAATCATTTAATAAATCGTTCATTAGCTATTATATCTATGGTATCCAGTTGTACAATGGTTTATAGGATCGACCGACCTAAGAGCAGTTTCATCAATAACGCAAGCCTTGCGTTAAGTCTTACGTGGACAATCTTTAACATGCGTTAAACTCACGTTATTGATGCGTCAGATCGCGTTAACGTGAAAGATTCACGCTGAGTGAAGCTATTCACGCGGCGTTAAACATTTTTTTTTCTTTTCTTTCTTTTTTTTCCGATTTAAATGGTTTTTGGTGGGCTTTGTGTGTATTTTAGTGCGTGTTTCGTGTGTGTTGCAGGTGTGTGCGTGTGTCGAGAGGTAGGAGATGGGGTGGTTATATCTTTTTTTTAGTCCATAAGGTTTTGTGTATTTACAGTTTGGTCCTTGTGGGTTTATACAAATTGGCTTTTTTTTTTTTTTTTTGGTAAATAAATTTTTATTTTTAGTTATTTGTTTGAATAAAAATGTAATTTGTTTTAATTTGTATTTTGTTTAAATAATTGAAAAAAATGATAAAAGTGAGGCCCAAAATATTGAGTTAAGGTTGAGTTATGAATGAGGGTATTTTTTTGTGAGTTAATGTGAAAGTGTTAAAGCTGATGTGGCGCTGACGTGAAACTATGTTAAAGTTTAACCCAGGTTATTGATGTAAGTGCTCTAAGTCACCTAACATATATGTATATATCATCTTAAACACGTTCAACGAATCAGTAAATCTTTTTGGTGGTAGTCATGAGCGTGAAGATATATGGTGGATGTTTCCATATCTAATGTTACTCGATGCATTTGCCTTAGTGTGTAATGTAAGTTAAATGCTCGATACACTTGTGACAACGCAATTATACGATTAAACATTGCTGCGCATGAATGAAAGTGTCTGGCTATAATGCTCAATCAAATAGTATTTTAAACGGTATGACCACAAGTTGGAATACTTAGGCTACTCACAGTGGCAACCCATATTGCATCATTTTTCCGGCTGCCACCTCAGCTTTCTCTCTCTTCAACCCATATTCATCTCTCTCATCACAGTGGCAACCCATATTGCATCATTTTTTTTTTTTTTTTTTTTTTTAAAAAAACATTTTTAACACAAACACACATTTTATTAATAAAACGTAAAAACATTACATAAACGATACGATACGAAATAAAAACATAAAAAAAAAAAAAAAAAAAAAAAAAAAAAAAAAAAAAAAAACTAAAAATTAAACACGCGAACACTTATTTAAAAACTAGTAATTTAGGTTGTGGCGTGCCTTGATGTCCGCTTTCATTCGCATAAGTTCCTCTCGTTGTCGTTCGGGCAAATTTGGGTCGATAGACGAGTTGTAAAAAATCAATTCTTGATCCCGTTTGGTAGTTCTCAAGAGTTCCTTTTGTTCCTCCTGGCATTGCAAGAGCTTTTCTGTATATTCCAATTTTTTTTGTTTGATCGCTAGCTCTCGTTCCTTGATTTGTTTCCACGAGTCATCACGCTCTTTACCTTTTTCCTTCTTTCCCGGTCTTGATTTCCACACCTCAGCTATTAGCCCACTCATGAATGATTTTGATGTTTAATGAGAGGAGGTGGATGATTTCCTCCTTGCTCTGTCACGACCTTCTGGTCGTGATTCTCTAGTATCATCCTCTGTTTCATCATCGTCATCATCCAAGTCTTGAAAACTCGAGGGGCCGTGTGTTGACCCCGACGTAGTTGTTGAACCCTTCACTTTCTTTCGAACGCCCGATTGAAAAAGGGGTATCTCTTCCTTCCAGCTATCATGCCCCCTCAAAACTTTCCAACACTCCACCAGAGTGAAATCTTGACTGTAACGCGCACGATACTCCATAAGAGCTTTGGACATATCGTCAATGTCATTCTCACCACTACCATGCGTCCCCTTGACATTATCAACAATAGCACCAAAATTCGCAACTTGACAACGAATTCTAGTCTTCCATTTGGACATGATCGAATTCATTGTCCGGTCTGAACCAGTTTCTTTCCAAAAGTAGGCTGCCACCTTGTCCCAAAATTTGTTCCGATTCATAGTGTTTCCTTTTTTTGCATTTTCAGAAACAAAGATGAAAGCTTTACAAAGAACGACCTCTTCTCTGCTAGACCATGGTTCAATTCTTTTGGCCGGTTCGGGTTCTTTGGCTTTGGCTTTGCCTTTCGCCTTTGTAGCACGTCGCGAAGGCTTCTTTTGCTTGACGGGTGATGTAGCTTCGATTTCATCAGACTCATCGTCATCAACGGGCAAAGAACCGTGGAAAGAACCG
Organism: Artemisia argyi; assembly: GCA_030686995.1. Taxonomy (NCBI): domain Eukaryota; kingdom Viridiplantae; phylum Streptophyta; class Magnoliopsida; order Asterales; family Asteraceae; genus Artemisia; species Artemisia argyi. Next base: position 13,857 of record JARVZY010002279.1, on the reverse strand, counting down.
TGGTAGGAACCGTGACCCGAACCTTGCCCCATCGAAACATCTTGACTCGGTTGGTTTTGGCTTGGATAGTCTTGGGTCGAATAGCCATAGTTATGAAAGTCTGCCCAATCATCCAAATTCATATCAAGATTAGTAGACCGAATCGGAGAATGTTGTTGATACGGTTGGGAACAATGCAAGAAATCCATGTTAGGACGATAGGACGGCTCACTTGGTTCTTCGTGATGATTAACACGTTGTGGTGGGACAAAGGGACGATGAATGGAAAATAAGTTTTCTCTTTGATTGACTTGTGGTAATTGTGTTGGATATTCGAAGGATTGTGGACGAAAGCGTATGTTCCCTTGTTGTGGTGGTGTTATGCCGGTTAGTTCAAAGGTGTTTTGCGGAGAGAAATTTATGTCGGGTGCATTTTGTGTTAATCGGGATCGTCGGTTTTTTGATTGTGGAGTGTTTTTCTTTGACATTGTGTGTTTTTTTATGTGAATTTGGATGAATTGTTTTTGAAATTGTATGTTTGAAAGTGAGGTTGATGTGGGTATTTATAGGATGAAAAGTGGTAATGTTTTTTGAAAAAAAGTTTTTTTTTTTTAGCACCAAACGGTTACTTTTATTTTGAAAAGGTGGAATTTGTGTTTGAAAAGTTTGTGGAATATCGGTTGGCAATCCGCTCGATTTTGCAACCCATTGTCCGGCGATCGATTTCCCATAGTGAGGACGATCGATATGAATATCGATCGATCCTCACGATCGATATTTTCCGACCCACTACCACCAGCCTTATATATTTCGATCAAGCAATGAAAAGAATTTAATTAGTAAAAAGATCTAATTTATAGATATAAAATACATGGAAAAATAGAAATACTTTACACGGCCCACGGAACTCAATGTCGTGCATGAAAGCCTCCACCTGTCAGATCTTACGGCTTATATTATTATATCAACAATCTCATTAAATACTTTAAATACTTTACATGACCACATGCAAACACGTTTTCTTCCTCCTACGCGGTTTCACTTTTTTAGGTTTAGGGTTACCATTTACATATATATTTTGTTATAACAAGATAAAATTTGCGACTCCTGTAGTTTTGATTTTTGGAACGTAACATTTCCAAAGATGTTCTATTCGTTCTGACTTCTTTTGGCTATTCATCGGAACAAAACTAACAAGTAGCTACTAAAAGGGAGTTGGTATCTCCTTGTTAGTTTCTATTCGTTGCCACGTTTACGATTGATTCGATTATTTCAATTTTGTTGAGGACTTCAGGTAGCTAGCAATATTATCGTGTTCTCTGGTCTTGGATTCATATATTTTTCTGAGAATTCACTTTGAGTTGTGATACAATCATTTCAGTATAATATGCATTATTGCATTGAAAAAAGGCATTCGTGGTTTTTCGGACATTATGCAATGACAAGTCCATGTCAGACTTTATGTTTACCATGTTATCGATATATGAATAAACACACTAAACATTATTGAATTCAATATCCTTATTAAGATTACTTTGGTCTCTTGAAGTGCTAGACAAATTAGAATGTGCATGTACACTACAAAAAAGTGTCATTCGTGTCATTATAAGTCAAAAAATTGTCGCTAAAAATTCTCGAAATGTCGCTATATTTTAATTGATCTAATACTTCTATTTCTCATCTTTATTTTTTTAGCTCAAGATCACAAACCTTGATAATCTTTTATTCATTTCTTCTCTTCATTTTGTAACTCAAGAACACAAATATTTTTCACTCTTTTATTTATTTATTTAAATTTTCTCCATTTTCACATTCCTTTCTTTTAATATTAAAACTCAAATAAATGGGATGTGATAGCCCATCGTACGTTCTCTCACTAGCCGACTTTTGAGATCACAGAAACCCTAATCAGTTCTTGGCCTTAATGACTAATTATACCTGGTTATCTTCATTATATTGTTATACTCGGTTTGTATTAACCTAATTTATTATTTTTTTGGGAACTGCTTTGGTGGTTCTACTAAACTGATTAGGTTTTAATCAAGTCGTTTAATTATTCTAATCTGTGTGTGGTGATTTGTTTGTTTGTTTAATATAAAACTAAACAAGCGATCTTATCATTCCATTTATCCTAATTCTGTTAGGGTTACATATTGTTCTGGTTTTGATCATGGGGAGTATGGTGAAATGGTTTGTGTGTTGTTGTATGTGATCGTATGGTATAAATAATGAAGATTGCTTTTTCGGATTTGGGAGGGGGGGGGGACAATAATCATAATAATAATAATAAGAAGAAGAATATTGATGAATCAAAATTTTATGGAAATAAAGAGATGAATGCCACGAATCAAAGACAATTTCCATGCTTGTCGGATACATATGGTACTCCAGTTCATCTTCATTAGCTGAAAAACTTTGTGTTATTAAGAAGCAAATGTTTGAGGGTAAACTTGTGTTACTAAAAGATGATGGTAAACCATTAAAACCTGCTAAACAACAAGTGATGATCAATCATCTCAACAAGAAGCTGCTTTTCAATCTGAGATCCCTAAATCTTGTGTAGGAGGGGATGATATTTGTGGTTGGTTTTAGTGGTGTAGAGGCTGATTTAGGGGCTGATTCGAGAGGGGAATACAACACTACTATCATAGATAAAGTGGTCAATTTTGTTTCGGGGAATGATAATGTAGCGACTGCTAATAACTCGGTGTTGGTTGAGGCTGCATAGGTAGGAACAGGGCCACAGAAACATCCTGCCCCTATATCATTTGCGACCTTGGTAAGTTCTTAATCAAGCAAACGTGTGGCCAAATTTTGTACTATAGACACGGGTACTAAAATTGGTAACAATGTTGAAGTGCTTATTCTATTATCTTCGGTTTTAGAGGCCAATGCTTCGGCAGGAGGTAGGGATGGGGTATTGAAAAACGGACTATGGTTGATATGTAATGCCGCAATTATTCTCAAGAAGTGGTCTCCTAATGAGTGCATATTAAAAGAAGAACTGAAAGCTATCCCGATTTAGGTAAAATTGCATGATATTCCGGTTACGACGTTTATTGAGGATGGGTTTAGTGTCATTGCCACTAGATTGGGTACACCAATCATGCTTGATTCCTATACAAGCACTATGTGTATGGACTCTTGGGATTGTTTGGATTTTGCGCGTGCGTTGATTGATATAAGGGTTGATTGTCCTCTCAAAGATACTATGGTGATTGAGATTCCTTACGTGAAGGGTTCGGGTTCTTATTTGCTTACAATTAAAGTATAATATTAGTGAAAACTGCCAAGATGTGGTAGTTGTTTTGTGTTTGGTAATGATGATAACCTATGCCCTAAACGTGCGGTTTCTAAAGCTGTTGCGACCTTAGATACTGATTTAAGAAGGGAAAGTGGGTCAAGTCATGTGAAGAATGTTGCTGCGCAAAATAGTGGGTTCTAAGTGGTATAAAATCGTAATTCTAAAGGTAAGCAACATGCTAAACCAACGGGCTTTAAACCTAAGACATTTTTATATTGTCCTGTTTCTATTCCCAGTGGGTCTTGATCGTCTAAGGAGCATGTATGTGAGGGAAAAGATGGGGCCACGAGATTGAAAAAAGATACCACTAATATGTCCTAGAGTTCTAATAATAAAGGACTAGCAAAAATAGAATATAAACTTGGTGACCCTAAAGAATTTGTTTGAAGCATTGAAGGATAATGACAAGATTTTCGAGAATATAAGTACTTCAATTGTTGAAAACGTTGGTAATAACGTTTTGGGTGTGAAAAAGGCGGTAGATGAGAGTGATAGTGATGTTGATGTGGTTTTCGATGAAACTGCTCAATTCATGGCTAGTGGAGGTGTAAATGATGCAAGTCGATATGAAGACGTAGGTTATAACATCTATGATAGTTATGATCTTGAAGGTTTAACAAAAGAACAATTGGCATTTTGTGATGCAATGGATAGTAATCTTCATGGGCAAGTTAGAAGATAGTTTATGTTTGGTGTCTTTAGGATTCAAATATAAGCTAGCGTTTAGCGGTTGTTTCTTTTGATAGGAGTAGTTAAATCTTGTTATATAAGATTTACCGCCTATTTAACGGGATGAGATGTGAGATTAACTCACATCCATTATACTTAACTGTTTTTTGGAGTAATGTATTTGCTCGGTAAAAACCTTTTAGCCAAAAAAAAAAAAAAAAAGGCAAATTTTTTGTAGCATTAAATTGCAAGTATCTCATCAGATCAGAGTTACCGGCAAAAATCTATCTAAGGTTTGTTAATTATAGGAAATAAAATAAATGTTCAGTATTTATAAGGGGTCTCAATCTATTTATGTAGTGGCTTGAGTTGTTTTAAATTGACTCAAATCTTTTTCATTTGAAGGAGCAAATAAAGGAAGGCTTTGTCATAAAGCTAGTGTTTCTTGATCCTTTATATTCAAAAGGCAAAATCTGTCAACAAAATAAGCTTTGATGTAACACCTCTTCTGAAATAATTATTTTTTCCCCTTGTAGAATGCATTGATAATCACATTCTAGATAATTTGAACATTCAGTATTCTAATTCAAGAAATACATTCGAGCTAGTGGGATGATGATCGAACGGAAGTAGTTCTTTTACATTACGTTTTCTCTAGCGTCATAATAGTATTTAATATAATTACAGCAAAAAATTTAAAACGTACATTTATTTGCAGTACTATCTCCATACATAATCACACGAAATAATATCGGTATAGTAGAGTGAAATTATGCTTGTATCATATAGAGAGGTGGAAATAAAACTTGTTTTGAGTTATAGGCTTATAGCTCTCAAAGAAAGACACTGTCGTTAATTACATCAAAAAAGAAAAAATCATTAGTGGATTCTTCGTAGAAATAAGATACGTACTGAATACGTGCATCTTCGATTGCTTGGACAATTTGATCCAAAAACACTGTTGGTAATGTTAAGTTGTAGCAACTGTTTTCGCTCTAGCTCCTAGCTAGCTCGTGTCGCATGTTACAAAATGATTAGTGATTATATTAAAACTAAACAAAACTATACTAGTTTAGATAAGAAGGCTAATACAAGAACATTAAAGTATAATGATTTCATTGTGCAAAAAAGTTATGTAAAACGATATATGGTGATCGGGCCATTTTTATGTACCTAGGGAAAAGGATGACATGCGAATGACGCAAGCAAATGGGCCGACATGTCAGATTGTAGGACCACACGTGCCATCTCTTTCTTGTTTCACACGCTTCCTTCTGTAGCAATTATCACTATCTTTTCATGGAAGATTTTTCTTTTGGGATTTTATATATGATTTTTTGGACATATTTTAGGGGAATTTGTATGCGTTTACAACGACAAACAATGTAGGTTACAGTGTGTGTTTTAAAATTTTGTATAGCCATAGACCCATGTATTAAACATAAATAGCGGTGTAAAATAGTAGAGAGAGTTGTACGTGATGTTTTTTTACATATATTATGATCAACTATGATCAAACATAAAAATAGGTAGTGACGTACAAATAAATAACAATGCATTAACTATCTCAATATAAGAATAGTCCTCCTATCTCTTTTGTTTTTTGTTGTCAAAAGGTAAAGGATTATTAAGATTAAATAATATATCCAGAATTCAGTTTTTTATGAGATGTAATCCTTTTTACTTACAAGAAATCATAAACGCAAACTTGTATTGGATTTAGGAGTAGGAAAAACGAAGAAAATGAGCACTATCAAGGTTATGGTAATGGGAAAGTGGGCTACGTAATTTGAACGGTTATTGCCAAAAGTTCAACAATATCTTCAAACGTTTATAATGTTTGGGTAAAAGCAAACGAGGTTGATTTTTTATAAAGTGTTAGGCAAGCATATCGTGTTATATAAAATAACACAATGTAAGCTATGTTCAAGTTAGCTATACAAGTTCACTTACTAAGGGAGTGAGCTTATCTTTGTTGTAGATCGAGAGAGAATAATTGATCAATTAGGATTACGTAATTTGAGATTATGAAACGGTAGTTGGAGGCAGGGACGGAACTTGAACACTGTTGGAGGGGGGAGGGGGGCAACTTGAAAATTATTTATTTTAGGAGGACCGATATATATTACGCTAAAATTTTTGTATTAAAAATTATTCAAACTATATATAAAAAAGTATAAAATGTACATATGGTTAAAAATTTTGAGGGGATCAGTCCCTTCTAAGTTCCGTTCATAGTTGGAGGGCTTTGCATTAGATACTTTTGTCAGTTTGTGTGTAATTAAGTAATTTAATAGATTAAAAAGTTTGTCTCAATTTTTTTAACTTCTTTTATTCAACTGTAGCTTATATTTTCAAAAGTCTGTATAAGCTTGTATGGCAAGTAAGATTTATTGTATAACCAACTTATTTTAAATATTTAAGCCTCGATAAGCCTTAATAAGCCATCTCCCGAACACATATGTAACAAATGATCGACATGACAAGTTTTATTTTTGGATGATGCTTTTCAAGTATTTCTAAAACCATGTACAGTATTTTTAGTAGCAAAATGTAATGATTTCCATGAGATGGATGATCTTTTTTATTTTTTCCTTGAGATGGATGATGATACCTCTTTTGGTACGATACAGAATTGCAGTACTAGTCATTTCGTACTTCAAATAATTCGTATGATAACCGATTAGATACTTAAAAAGGGAATCAATTTTTATTTGGACGCTTTTCTATATAAACAGTTGTACTTTAAATATACGTAGTAACATACTTAAACTGTTTGTACAACGAGTTTTTCAACAAAAACTTAAGGCCTGTTTGGTTGATGAGGATAGAGATTGAATTTAGGGGCGATGATGGAAAGTAGTTGTTTGGTTTGAATCCGTGAGGCTTAAAGTTGGGTCTCATGCCTTAATATGTGCATCTACTAATCCTAATCCCAATGGTGAGTTTTTGAAAAATTGTCACATCATTGTGAGACTAACAATGTATCTACTCACATTCTTTTTTTCTTTACTATCTGATTAATAGTTTTAATATAAAGTTATAACTTTTTTTTTAATTTAAAATTACATTTTATCAATCTTAATTATAATAATATTTTCTCTCTCCAAATTTAAATACAAATATAAATCCAAATTTAAATCCTAAACCTACCTTCAAACCAAACAGCCCCTTAAAGTGTATCAATCGCTTCCCAATTAAAAAGTATCAGAAAACATTTTCTCAAGTGACATGCATGTAAATTGATCTTTGGGGCCAAAGTGAGCAAGGGTAATTGATATATATATATATATATATATATATATATATATATATATATATATATATATATATATATATATATATATATATATATATATATAGGGTAGGTATACAATGAGAAAGGTAGGAAAGATTGTGGGGGTGACATTTGTTATCTCCATGCCACATCATCATACCGCATCACGGTTACTGCATCGTGATGTAGTAAAAATTTTGGCGGGAAAAAAATTTTTTCCCGCCAAAAAAAGTTTTTTTTAGGCAAAAAAAAAAAAAAAAAAAAAAAAGAAAAAAAAAGAAAAAAAAATCCCGCCAAAATTTTTATTGTATCACGATGCAGTATAAATTTTTACTGCATTACGGTTACTGCATCGCGATGCAGTATATTTTTTTACTTCATTATGATTACTGCATCACAATACAGTATAAATTTTTACTGCATAACGGTTAATGCATCACGATGCAGTAAAAATTTTGGCAGGATTTTTTTTTGCCAAAAAAATATTTTTTTTTTGCGGGAAATTTTTTTCACGGGGGTGACACATGTCACTCCCACAATCCTTCTCATTTTAAGACCCATTCTCATAATATCTTTTATATATATATATATATATATATATATATATATATATATATATATATATATATATATATATATATATATATATATATATATATATATATATATTGAGAAATTATAAGGACATAATTTAGATCTAAAATCAAGAGGCGTCATCCTGATGGGTTGTAAAATAAGTTGATTCATGTCTGCAACCATTAAGATGATGTCACTTGGTTTTAGGCTTAAAATTAAGCATATGTTTAGGTCCCTATCATTTGTTATTTTTTTATAAATACTCTTATTGTCTTAAAATAAGTGTCATTTTTTTTTAAGCTTTGACTTCAAATATTTTCATTTGTATTATATAACAATGATTGTCTACGTCCTCACCCCTTGCAAGGCCGGAGGTCCTTTTCTACCTTTGGTAGAACCGGAAGCAGCCTCTCTACCTTAGGTAGGGGTATGGTTGTCTACGTCTCAACCTCCCCCATACACCGTGAAGAACGGTATTGGGACCCATAACCCGTGGAAGACGGTATTGGGAGTTACTTTACTTTACTTTTACTTTTGTATTATATAACAATGATGAAAATACATGAAACTCAATTCATTTATTATATTTTATATAAAATATATATGACACACAAAAATAGTTTATGTCAAAGTTGAAAAATAGAAATTTCAAAAAGCCAAATTAGAACACGTATTTTTAAGACGGAGGGAGTATGTGTTAATTCAACACGTACGCTATCAAGCAAAATAATACTTTCTCCGTCTCATATTAAATGTCCATGTTTGACTTTTCACGCTTTTGTTTATCTACTTTGACATTAAATGTTTTTGCTTTTGTTATATAGTATTTGATAAAAAAATTTCGCAATTAAATACATTTAAAGTTTAATCCATTTATTTATTTTGTATCAAGTACTCATATTATATTACATAAACAAAAATATTTACGGTTAAAGTTAAATTTTTTTTAAAAAAAAAAGTCAAACATGACTTTTAATATGGGAAGGAGAGAGTACATGGTATCATATCATTTAAAACCCGATAATTCTTTGTTTAAAGTTCCATAAAAACATAAATATAGAATTAAAGTAAATACTCCGTACATATTATGTCTAGCAAAGTTAGCATCAGCTAAACTGATGCTGTTAAAAGCTAAAAGTTGGATCTGATCATATGCGTTTATATATCAAAATAATATGTACCATCTATTCCAGAAGATAAATCCAAAACGCTTCATATAGTATATGTCAATATGTGCAAGCTAGATCTTTTTACCAATAGCGTCTCAAAAAGTTGAAGGTCTTGAGATCTTTTTTAATCTTGTCTCACTCTTATGTTATTAACTTCTTTTAGCAAGTTATATTTAAGATTAGGCAAATGTGAAGCCTTTTTAGTCGAAGGATATATCGAGGCTTTCTTTACCTTTTAGAGTTTGCATGCACACGAGCCAAAACTAGCTTTTGACTATCCATGTATAACTGGAAATCGGTTCACACCAAATCGGTTCCCACCAAATCGGTTCCCGGTCAACCACCCCGAGTATGAAAACGTGGACTAGTAGTCTTTCCATTTAATGGCTTACATACATGCTACAACTCATCCCACCGGCAATCACCGGTAAAATACAAAGATACCTTCTTCACACTAGAAATTTATTCATAATTTTGTTTTCAGTGAACATTTCTATTTTCGACCCTTGAGATTTAATATTGTATTTATTTTGACTATGTATTACTTTTTGTTTTATGGGTCAATTTTGAGGTTTTGACTAAAAAAAAAACTAATATTTGTGATGAGACCTGGTTTTATTTCAAAATGGTATGAGAATAGACAAAATCAGAACTTCTTTTGTTTGTTAAAATAGTACAGCAATGTTTCATAGAACATACTATATATAAAAATGCAAAATTTCTTGGTAAGGTTTTAGTTAAATGTTGTTATCTTTGTCAACTAGTAGTCATTTACTACCTCATGTTTATTACGTAGTATTATTACATATGATCATTTACAAAGACGTTCGCCAATTGTTTTATAAACACTTTTATATAACTATCTATCTAGTTATAGGTTATATTGCTTAATAAAATCAATAAATAAAATGATACTATACTTTTTTCTCTCAGAAAGTTCTTTCATTTGATTTCACATATGTAAGACAATATATTATACGTAATTTCCGTAAACAATATTTTTGTTTATCATTTTGGTCTAATTCTATCTTCTTTTAGGGAGGAACAAACTTTATGCTATAATTAAAACCCTCGCATCCAAAAGTGTACATATATCCATCACATATTAAATAGTTATATAGGAATAAAAGTTGTTTTGATAGGCTGAATCAATCTACTATTATTAATAAATCATGAGTGATTGAGTTGAAGACTATATAAGGGGGTCAAATGAAATTTATTAAGAGCTAGGGAAGTAAGTTGTAATTGACCCTACTTTAAATTCCCTAGCAAGCTATCTCTCCCATCTCTCTCTCACTACAATTTTTGTATTACAATAACTATCCGAAAGACCACTTCACACTAAACACAAAACCAAAACACACACCCTTTTTCTTTCTCTCTCTAAAAACATGGAGAGTACACAAATGAAGAATCTATGCCTTTGATCAGTCTATGGAAAAGAAAGAAGATTTAAACAACAACAACAACAACAAGACCTTAAAAAACACAAACTTAATGGCAAACTCAACTTTTTCAGATCAGATTCCAACACTCTATGGAGCTAATAATAGCGGTGGTAATTTTTTTGATATACCACAAGGGTTCTTAGACGATGTGTTATCATTTCAAGATTATGGTGGCTCATCTCTTTTTGATTTGCTTCAACAACCTATTGCACCACCAAGTTTGATAGCTGAGCCACCCTCTCTTCCACCACCACCTCCAACTGAGACCATGGAGATGGTGAACACACCGACACAGAACTCGTCTTCTATTTCGTGTTCTTCGAATGATGCTGCTAATAATGGTGATCAAGATAATACTAATAGTAATAATAAGGAACATAATGATGGTGAAGACGATGACGATGATGGTGATGATGATGATCAAGAAAAGACTACTGCTAACAAACAGTAAGAACTCTTTTTTTCTAGCTTCTTGCTGGTTTTTATTAATATATATGTTGTTAAAAAAAACTAAGAACACTTTTTTTTTTCTTTCACAATTTTTTTTTTTTTTTTTTTTTTTTTTTTTTTTTTTTTTTTTTCTCATTTCCTATAAAGGTATAAGAAACCCATTTTCTAATTCATCCTTGTGAATGATTTTTTTGTGTTTTTCAGCAAAACCATCATTGATGAATGAATAAATTATCACACACTCATGGTGTATCTTGTGTGTGTGTTGACAATTAATGGTTTTGGTTCTAATAATAGTGCGTGTGTTGACATATATGAGTTTTATGAGTTCGTCAACCTTTCTTTATTGATTACTAAATTTTCATTTTCTAATAATAGTGCTATTTTCACACATCCAGCTTCTTATGTATTAGTTCATTAGTTTTTGACCGAATAAATGTAAACCCTTTTGTTGGTTTCATACATACACAGTGTTTATTCAAGATCTTTATTTTTTTTAATCAAGAAATGGTAGCTAGGACCTTTTCACACACAAAAGTAGATTTGTTGAAGAGGGGGTTATGTGATGCATAGGTTTTTCGGATTTCATGAGTAAATCTTTTATCTTTTGAACCGTATGCTTTTATTTCAGAGTATAAAAGAAAACTCGCTTTTTGTAATTAATTATTATGAGTTTATAGCTTATTCTCGAATTAAAAATGTGTGTATATTTTGCTTTGCAGATTGAAGCCCAAGAAAAAGAATCCAAAAAAGCAAAGGGAACCAAGATTTGCGTTCATGACAAAGAGTGATATTGATCACTTGGATGATGGTTATAGATGGAGAAAGTACGGTCAGAAAGCAGTGAAAAACAGCCCTTTTCCTAGGTATAATCTCTCTCTAGATTCTATTACTTTCTCTCTTTAAAACTCTTACATATTTGCTGCCCTAATAAACTGGATGATTACATCAAAGAAAAAGGGTGTTATGAAATATAAACTATGGAATTTGTACTCCACAAATTTACTCCACACACCACAAGATATAGTTGTCTTAGTATGTGGTCATGTGGTGTCCAATGTGATTTTGGTGTTGTAAAAACTATTTATCATACATTCACACAATGTAAATAAGGCCGATATGGTGTGTTTTTCAATCATATTTGTCGTTGATTAAATATACTTCCATGTTTGTTTAAATAGGAGTTATCATCGGTGTACAAGTGTGGCGTGTGGAGTGAAGAAGAGAGTGGAACGATCATCTGAAGATCCATCCATTGTTATCACAACTTATGAAGGTACACACACTCATCCGTATCCCATGACACCTCGAGGAACCATTGGAATCTTGCCAGAAACAGCAACTTATGGTGGTTTTAGTGGTGGTGGTGGTGGTGGTGGCGCCATTTCCTCTTTTCTTTTCACACAACCTAACTACCAACAACTACAACCCTATTTCAATAACCAAGCATCCAATTCAACGTCTCTAAGCTTTGGTAACACTAATGCTAATGCTCATTCATCATCATACTCCCATTATATTCAAGAAAGACGTTTTAGCCCTTCGCCTGCCTCTACTTCATTGCTTAGAGATCATGGATTACTTCAAGATGTCATCCCATTCCAGATCAGAAAAGACGAGCCTAAAGAAGAACAAAACTAATTATCAGGGGTTTGATAGTATTAATTATATATTCTGGTTAACTAGCTTCCTGCTTTCAACTATATTTCTAGTAATCTTATGTACTAACAATGTACAAGGATCGGTTTTTCTCGTGTTGATTACTTATTATCAGGTAATCTGAAACACACACTTCATCGTTGCGTAGCAAAGTTTGATCATCGATCAGTGTACAATGACTAGGTTAAGTTTTTTCCTTGTTTTTAGCTAGCTAATTATGGAAGAGTTGGCTTGTTAATGTTTGTTCTTTCGTTTATTCGTTGTACTTGCCAGATATTCCCATATTTTGCTATGGAGATTTTTGGGTATATGATTTTGTACATCTTAATTAATTTCAGACTTTCAGTTAAAGTATATGCAACACATAAAATGTGGGTTTAACTTGCAGCGCATTTTGCATCACAACTCATGCCCTTTTTTCGAGTCATCGAATATATACAGCTAGAATCTGTACGTGAGCACATGATACATACATATATACAAAGATCTACGAACATATATGTATATGTAGCTAGGCTGTAGGTCGGTCATCCGTCATCCCATGTACATCAGCCGAACAACATTAAATCTTCCTGCTCTTGTGTGAGTGTTTATTTGTTTTCTCCTTAATTATATTAGGTGTTGCCTAAGAATTAATTGAACACTATTTCAATGTCTTTGGCTCAAGCGCTTGGTGTTTGGAATATGTCTAGGCTATCAGTTGAACTATATTTTTCATGAAGTTCTTAGTGTATGTATTGGGAGACAACATACAGTTCTTGATTCGAGAGGGGTATTATAATTTTTAGATTGAGAAATATGGATCCTTACTAGTAAGGATTACATAAACATTGTTTTGAAAGTACTGTTTCCGTGCATGCGTTTATTCTAGATTAATACACATTACACTAAGTACTGTAGGACCGTCATCCTGTGAAACTTTTCCTTGCAGTTTCAAAGTAAAAGTATTGTGTTGATTGAAACATGTAAGAATTAACATGAAGACTTGACTTTAATTGCTGGTTCATTTCTAAAGATGTTACCATGAGGTGATGTCACACACACGTACAGCGGTACAGGTAAAATGCGACCTTGGTATTATATATACATCAAGATTCTTCTTACAAAGGATTGGAAATAAAAAGGAAATGTCATTCATTGCTGGTTTATTTCTTCTGAGCTTTTTCACAAATTAACATGAAAGTTATATCAATGATCACTACGAAACTTACAAGTTATATTATGGTCAGTTGGTCACTATGGAACATCAAAATGAAAAGATATTTAAGAATCAAGTAAAATTATCAATTGGGTTGTTCAACCAAGTTTAGGAGTGTTGCATTCCTT
>JARVZY010002278.1:0-25841 GCA_030686995.1 Artemisia argyi | reverse complement strand
GGTTCACTGTTTTGACCAAAACTGACAGACTGACTATCACCACAATGAATAGAAACATCATGGTCAAGGCTAAACATAACAAATTCACCTCGTGTTGGTAGACTAGAGGGTAGAGGCGTTCCCCTAGCATCTGCTTCTGAATCTCGGGTGAAGCAGTAGAAAGCATACCACTCAACATCTCAGATCCATCTCCACGGGGTCCACCAGAATATGAAGCAATTCCTCTATTACTTCCTGCCTGCTGTATATTCAAAAACAATAAAAGTTGATTTACTTTTCTTTATGATGCAAAGCGACACACATATACAACGATACAGAAGTGATTGTTTATGAAAAGAAAGGAAATGCAGCAATATGAAGAGAACTAAAAATATTGGATTGTAAAGCTAGACCTGCTGACTGCTAACATAAGTTGACATCAGTTGAGGCTGCGTATGTCCACTGATTCTTCCTGTATTTTGTCTATGCAGTCTTCGAGCATCAAAAATCTAAAAACGTACACTTGAAAGATCAACAAGAATTTTTGCTATATTTCACCCTTAAGGCCATAAAGAAAGTATCTAGCCAAAATTAACCATAGGATGCAATAAAGTATTTTATTAACTTACTGAAGAATAAGAAGATGTGTCAATTGGTCTTGCTGGATGGGCGAAGGTGTTACTCCTCCATCCTGACCTGATGCTCATAGGTTGATACATTTGTGAAAAAATACCAGGGTAGTAAAAAGGTGGATAACCACTAGGGATGATAGCAGATGGGCTTGCAATTCCAGCCATACGTTGTGCATAATGAATCTGTAATTGTGCTTGTCTCTCTTCTTTCCTTTGAGCAATAGCCACATATAAAGGCTTTCCGTGAAACATGTACCCTGTAAATTAAACACCAGTGAAGAGAATGTACAAGTTGATAATCAGATTGAATCCTATTATAGCTATGATCAAATATTTCTTAAAACATCTAGTGCTAACTTACCATTAAATGTGTTCACAGCTTTGGTTGCTTCATCCGGTGTAGAAAAGCAGACAAATCCAAACCCCTTACTAATTCCTTTCTCGTTAACCATCAACTTTGCAGATGTGATTGTGCCACATTGACTAAAGCATTCTTGTAGTTCATTTTCGGTGACATCGTCATCAATATTCTTAACATAAACATTTGAACCCTGAACCAAAATATTAAGTACCAATGTTCAGTGAACAAATTTATCAATGACCAAGGGAGTTGCTAAATATAAAAATAAAAAGTTTTTTAAACATACTTGGCATTTTGATATTTGTTCTTTCCTCCACTCCTCAAATTGATGACGCAATATTTGTTCGCGTTCTGATTTCTTTTGTGCCCTACCAACATATAACGCTTTTGCACCTATGTTAAGAAACGACAAGATAAATTTATAAAAAAATATGAAAGCAATAAGACTACTAAACAAATTATGATCATAAAAATATAGCACACCAAGGTTCGCCCCATTCATAGTTGTTGCCGCCTTCTTAGCATCATCAGGGTTCTCAAAACTCACAAAGCCAAAGCCTTTGGAAGTTCCATTCTCCTCTCTCGCTATAACCAAACTAACAATGTTCCCAAACACGGAGAACTTTTCCTTAATAAGGTCTTCTGTCATATCTAAGTCTAGATTCTTGATGTATAGATTTGTGTACTTAGCATTAGGACCAGATAGTAGTCGATCACTCTTTTTCATGAACTTCGCTACATATCTGCAACAATTAAAGTATTTAGAAAAGAAACTCATTTGACGATGTTTATAATGAGAAATCAATTGTAACATCAAACTTTAGGTGAAAATGTGCCGTACATTTGCTTGCCTCCAACATTAGTGCCATTAAGATTCTCGATAGCAGCATTTGAAGATTCTTCAGTATCAAACTGAACAAAGCCATACCCTTTGCTTTTGCCATCCTCAAATGTCGAAACTTTGCATGATAATATATTCCCGAAGTTCTGAAACAATTCTCTAAGTTGAATATTGTCCATTGACTCATTCAAATTCTGCAAACAAACACCAAAGACCATTAGGGTCATATACAAAAGACAATTGGTGGAACATAATCAGTGAATGATAAACAGGCTTACCTTGACAAACACGTTGCCAATTCCATTTTTTCTTACATCAGGATCACGATTTGCCTTTGTCACCCTTATCATTTTCCCGCACAACATGGTGTTGTTTTTATCTTCGATAGCACGTGTGGCTGCTCAGATTTAGAACCCAGTGAGTAGGAAGCATTAATAAAAAAATTACAAGACTACTTACAGAAAATGGAAAATACCAATTAGCTAGGACACTCGAACATTCAATATACTATTCAATAGCATAAAAATTAATCACCCGTGAGGTAGAAACCACTAATTATTGTGAGTGCAAGAAAATTTTCTATGTTCACAAAATTATACTCGGAGACATTTCGTTTGTTGAAATCTAATAAGTGTTCAAATGCACATGTCAACTCTAACACGCATATATCACATAGATATACAATAATTGAACATTCTGTTCTCAAATAGATATACATATTTCTTCATAAGAATACCGAATTACCAATTAAACATTGAACTTGAGAAATATATTAGGTTCATAACTATAAGTTAAGAGGGGTCAGAAACTAGTTCAAACTGCAATTACGCAAACGCTTTCTTCAATGATTTCTAAGGTCTTATGACACATTTTTCTAACAACGAACACAAAATATGCATAGCAGGATCAACTAGTCTCGCAAAAATTACATATGAAATAATCAAAATTAAGTTTTGTTCGACGATTTATGCATAAACAAATATCCACTCATGGGCATTTGTTGATTCATGATCACATAACCATTTTTCAAATATAAAACAAAAGTTATACTAACAAATACCGTACAGTTATAACATTACACATCCGAATATCTTACTCATAAGTTTAACCAAACATGAAAATTAATTCAAATTTCACAAAACAAAACATTCGCAACAACAAACATAAAACATGTCCCTAAGAACAGAAAAATAAATTTTATCAATGTAACTATTAATATAAACATAAATTTATGCATATTTGTATATACCATCTTGTGGAGACATAAAATTAACATATCCATAACAAAGTGATCTCCCCGTGGCAGAATCACGACAAACACGAACAGAAGACAGACTCTTATACTCCGCAAACGCATCATGTAAACGTGCATCATTGATTTCATGATGCAAATCCCCTACGTACAACGACGCAGGAACAACCAACGACGACGAAGATGGTGGTGACAACGGTGATGATGGTGAAGCCATAACTGTTTTTGTAACGTTTGAGAATAGGATTAAATTTAGGAATTAAATGATGATGAGAAAAATATGTGTTTTGATAATAGGATTGAATTTAGGAATTTATGAGTTTAACGCAGGGATGAATATGTTTTGTTAGGCATGTATGCGTTTTTTTAGGAGTTTTTATTAATGTAAATAGGGAAAATATTTGTTGAAAATAATTTTATTAATTACTACCTCCGTCCCATAATTATTGTCCAGTATTGACTTTCAAAGTCTTTACTTCACAAGTTTGACCTTAGATATTTTTATTTGTTGTATACGATACTTGATGAAAATTATATCAAATGAAAATACATTTAAAACATAATCGATCCATATATTTTTCATCATGTAATATATAATCCAAAGAAAAATATATAAGGTCAAAGTTGAAAACTAAATACTTAAAAAGTCAATAGTGGACAATATTTATGGGACGGAGGGAGTAGTAAAATACTGTAAATGGGATTTTTTGCATGGTAACGGTTTATGACGTTTCATAATAGAAGTGTCGGTCAACGCGTTGACGTGCACGTGTAATGAATTTTCATAGAAAATGGGCTCGGAAATAATTTGGCTTGTTTAGCCTGTGTTAGTTTTCTTGCCTAAAATTTCATACCTTTTGACAGATACATAGATAATAATTTGCAAAATGGTGCAAGTACGACAAACTGCACCATAAACAGTGATTCGGGTCTTAAGCCCTGCCCGTTTAGATGATTTAACTCGGGGTGATTTGGGCTTGGGGGGACTAAATTACATTTAGTATTTCATTTTTGAGAAATATCATATGTATTATCGGCTAAAAATCATATTATCTGTTTTTGTAAAATATAACATATCATATCTCAACGGTTGTCAACAACCAAAAATATATTATGGATGATAAATTTTTACGTTCAGTTCGTTAAATCTTCATTTGAGACGAGAAATCAGACAAGACATTCCTACATTCAGTTCCTTAATTATAGCTTTATTTTAAGACGAGAAACTGAATAATTATATTCAGGGGACTATATTACATTTCGTCTACAAATTCTGAAAAAAATAATAATAAAATAATATACCATTATAGGATTTTGCTTCTAGTATTGAACTCAAAGTGAACTCCAACCCGAGTACTAAGTTCACTAAAATACTGAAACATGACAAATTAGAGTATGTATATAAACAAACTAAGGCAATACACAGACAATCCAAATTCATAACACTACTATATAGCAACATCATAGTAAAGTGTTATGCGAGTTTATATATCATATATTGGTGATTCAAAAGCTACTCATGGGTAACTATATGCCTTTCTAGGAGTTTCTTATGCGAGCAAAAACCAGATGTGTATCATTCACTACAGCAATGAAAGCCGAGTTTATTGCCTTAACTATGTGAGGCAAAAGCTAGGCTGAGTTTATAAGTGAATTGTCAAATAAATAACCGCGTTTGGACTAATGTCACTCTAATTCTATGTTATTGTGAAGCTAGAAAGTAGAAACATATAATAGCGTATTTGTAAGGTTGATTAACCACTTGATTACTAGACAAAATTAGTGAAGTAAGCATCTATCGCAAAGTGCTACCACCGAGATATGGAACTGAAACCACAATAAATCATATAGTGATGGTTCTATTATACCAAGTTAAGTCAGTTAACTTTATAAAAGATGGGTATCCCACATTGGTGGAGGTTGGAACCAAAAGTTTCTATATTTGCATGAGTCTATAGTATTAGAATTGCTGAGTTCTGAATGCACTTAAGTCCCCTTAAGGTTCCTCACTCGGTTCTTGATTTCCCGAAAATAGAAACCGACGTAGGAATTCTTAGGGGGTACTAAAATATATTTGGTCTAAGTTTTTAAGAATCGCATAGGATTTTGCTGACAATAACTTTTGAGGTATCATTAACAAAAAGCAAAGCCGAGTTTGTTGCCTTAATTATGGGGGTGAAAAAGCTAGGCCAAGGTTTATAAGTGATTTGTCAATGTTATTGTGAAACTACAAAGTAAAAACGTATAAATGTATAATGGTATAATAGTATAAAGTAAAAACGTATAAATGTATAATTCTTAGGGGGTACTAAAATATATTTGGTCTAAGTTTTTAAGAATCGCATAGGATTTTGCTGACAATAACTTTTGAGCTATCATTAACAAAAAGCAAAGCCGAGTTTATTGCCTTAATTATGGGGGTGAAAAAGCTAGGCCAAGGTTTATAAGTGATTTGTCAATGTTATTGTGAAACTGCAAAGTAAAAACGTATAAATGTATAATGGTATAATAGTACGGTCAACAAGAATATACAACCAGTGAACTAAGTCTCTAACTGTACGTAAGTGTTACCACGGCGACATGGAATTGAAACCACAACAAATAAAATTTATCATTCTAATCAGTAATTACATGTCCTTAAGTTGATACAGGGTATATAAAAATGTTACACCAACTTTAATTTATTATATGGTCTAGAGGAAGTACTTGATTTAAAGAAGTCAAGAACAGTATTAAACGAATCCTTCAACAAACACCCAACATAATTCTTTGTGTTTCTTGATGTAAACAACACATAAGATACAAAGAGCAATATAAATGATATTGTTGATACAAAAGTTGGGCGTTCCTTGTTTGGGTTCCTGTTCTCGTATCAATCAGATCTTAATGCTTGAGACATGCGCACTAAGAAAGCAAACAAACACCGCTAGGCTTATCGTGGGATTGTCTCCCACGATTATCCTTCGGCGTGAGAGTAAGTAAACGGTTTTAGGGTTGTATAGAAGAGTTAGGGTTATAAGTCGTACTTTAACGAGAGTTATGATATTCTTTATATAGGCACGAAATCCTTATTGGATACGTGTTCCTTACTCTTCGGCGTATAATGCCTATCCGGTATACGAATCTTTATCCCATAAATAAGAGATCCTTATCTAGACCATAAATACTTTATTTGGGTTTGGGCTTTCGTGAGCCTAAACCGTTAGCATAGTGGCCCAATTCATTGTTATGATAGCCCACTCGTGGTGGGTTTAGGCATTAGTAATGTTCATTAATCGGGTTCGTGTCCCTAATATGGACTATACGTCATCATGTCCCCCAGTCTAGTATGCGTAGGTATTAACCGCGGATGCTAGACTAGTAATATTAGCGGCAAGCGTAGTGGGGAAAATTCTAGTATTTCTCGCCAAAAATGTGATACGATGTATCTAGCCTCAAAGCGTCCCACGTATCCCTTGAAATACGTGAAAAAGTGCATGTACCTATTTGTATTCCAACCACACGATGGAAGTAGTGGGATCCACGAGTCGTACATCCAAGGCAAGGGGAAACCCTATATAAAGGGTTCTCATTTTCACTGTGTTTACCATAGTAAAAAACACCATTTTCTCCATATTAAGAATCATCGTCCAAGAAAAAACTAGTATCTTCTAAGGTAATCGCGCGTGCGCACCCTAGTGAAAACTCATATAAAAGATGGTTCGACAACTAAATGAGTTTGTGTCCGAGATTGACGAGGATGATCTTCGTCAGTTCACCTCTGATTATTTCATCCCACTCGCGGTGCATCCGGAGGTACCGGATGCGGACGCATGTATCGCAGATTTCCCTGATGGGAAAATAGGGGTATACACGCGCTTTTTTGAGTTTGCGAACCAGCGCGTGCCTATATCCCTATTCTTGAGCGACGTACTCAACTTCTACCGTCTGCATATCTCTCAGCTGCACTGTATAGGTGCAGCAAAAATAACAAATTTTGAAGTAAACTGTCGTTTACTTGCGATAAACCCTACCATTAATCTCTTCCGCGCGTTTTACCACACAATGTGGTCAAACGGGTGGGTTACTTTTTCTAAGCGCCCAGGGCGCTACCAATGTTATACTGAGAAAGTAGACGCCCTTAGGGTTTGGAGGGAAAAGTTTTTCTGGGTAGATGATACGGTATACCCTTCGCTCTTTGAGTTTTATACTCAAGTGACGCTGCTAAAGGATGATCGCCCAGATCCCGGTACGTACAACATGGAGGATGCGGAGACCATTAATGGTAACCGCATGCCCATCAACTCCTATCTTGAGGAGTTTCTGGTTCATATGGGAATGAGTCGCAACTACTTTGGAGGTGTTGATGAAGTGCCAACATTTTTGGATGAAAGCGGCCGGGGTGGGTGCTTGTCCTTTCTTATCCTCACATTTGTAATATAAGCGTCCTTTCATATTGTAATTATAATAACTAAACTGTTTTTCATTGTTTGTTCATGTGTTGCGCAGAGATGGACTTGTTCTCCGTAGTGAGGTTGGCAAAACCCTTACAAGTTACTGTGGGTGTGCGCCCACTAAGGGAAGGTGAGGAGCCAAGAGTCGCTGCTGCTATAAAGAATCTAAGAACATTTGTGGTTGTTCATGATGAACTGTTCTCACTCCATTTTGCTGCATTTCTGAATTCATCCTTATTGGAAGTTATCGTAACATTTACATCATTTGAACCTGATGACCACAAATGAATAAGATTAGACAGTAAAGGGTGATTTTATTAAGAATTAATTATATAATTTTGCGAGCAAAATGGATTAAAGAGAGAAGATCATGCTTACAATCATAATCAGTCCATCCAATTCGTTTCTTTGATTAATCGTTAACAAATATCTTGTATTTAAGAACAAGATGAGCAACAAGAATGTATCAATAAGTTAAGAACTGAAACGGATATATGTAGTGCTGATAAAGTGAGAGGGTTGATGAACGGGTAAAAACAAGTACCTTTTCTTATAGAAAAATGGGTCGGTTGGGCCAAAATGCAATATCTAATTCAGAAATCTCAACTCACCTCCAAGAATAGACACCCCGTTTTAAACTTTCTGGTAGTCGATGCACCACAGTGTACCTCCATCCAGTAAGCATTTTGCTCAATAAAGATTAGCAATGTGCACTTTGACACACTTACATTCAGGATCAGGCCGTATTTCGATGCGAGTTTTAATATTGGTAGTTTGATAGTATTGAATAATTTCACTCAACTGTTTAAAGAAGGGTTACATTTTACTTAATGAACTCGAAAGTCATTCAACTTTAGAGATACATTATAAGTGTTGCCATGTTGGAACTTGTGAGAGTTTAAAAAGTTTTCCAGGCATCCCACATTGGAGGAAGATGTAATCAAATGTGAGTATATATCTAAGAGCCTGTATTAAGGATATGTTTGAGCTTAAAATGCATTTTAGTGCCTAGAATCTATTTGCTTGTTTCATTGGAACCAAGCATCATCATATTCATGGTACTATACTATATTTGGAGCTTAGTTTTTTAAATACAATACATGGTACGAAAATATATTCAGTGCTTACTTTTTTAAATACGTTACATGGTAGATTCTGGTACTAGAATATATTTGTTTTTTTTTTTTTTTGTTTTTTTGTTTTTTTTTTTAAATACAATACCATAATATAATCAATTAATTGGTATCCGTTTAAAAATGTATTTTAGTGCCTAGAAGCTTTATAGTATTTAAATATATTATGATTAATAAATATTACAAAGTTTTGCTAAAATGAACCTTTAAATCTATAAATAAAGTTGAAATTAAATTACATACTACATATTGTCTTTGCTATAAGTGAACAGAGGTGCAAGTCCCCGACCGGTTTTTTTTTTAACCGGTAGTAAAACCGGTGACCGGTTTTCACAAAACCGGTTTTATAAAAAACCGGTCCGGTTTTCTAAAACCGAACCGGTTAGACCGGTTATGAGTTTTCATAATATACCGGTTTTTTCCGGTTTTATATCCGGTTTTTTCCGGTTTTAAAATAAAACCGGTTTTATTTGTTTTTAATAAAAAAAAAAGTAAAAAATGTTACCGTTTGAAAAAAACCGGTTTTAACCGGATTTTTTCAAAAAAATATAACCGTTTTAAAAAAAAAAAAAAAAAAAAAAAAAAAAAAAAGTAGCCGTTTGAAAAAAAAACCGGATTTAACCGGTTTTTTTCAAAAAATATAACCGTTTTTTTTTAAAAAAAAAAGTAGCCGTTTGAAAAAAAACCGGTTTTTTCCGGTTTTTTTTTAAAGAATACCGAGCCAAACGGCTAGTATGAATATAGCCGTTTTTTTTTGAATTTTTTGAGGGTTTTGGGGAGTTTTAAGGCACTATAAATAGAGGTAATGTGTTGGGGTTGAAAACACATAAAAAACAATCTCATTTCTTTCTCTAATCTCTCAAAAATGCTCAAAAATCGCTATTTCGTATTTTCGCTATAATGGAAAACTCACAATCACAACAAGCTTCCACTACTCCCTCCGTTGCTACTAGCAATGTCCGAAAACAACATTACACAAACGATGATGTTGAAAAGGTTAGACCAACCACCCGAAAAGGTGATGTGTGGACTAATTTCGATATGTGTGTTATGAAAGATGGTAACGTAAAAGCGCGTTGCCGGAAATGTGGGAATTTTTATAACACCGGGTCTAACTCTACACTTAGGAATCATATTGGTAGTTGTAAGGCGGGTCAAATACTAGTTCGCAAACTACTATTGGTGCGGATGGTCAAGTTTTTATATATGATGCGGATGCGCTTCGACTTGATTTTACGAAGTTTGTCATTCAACAAGGGCTTCCATTCAACCACTTCGACAACGTCAAGCTTACGGAGATCATCAAAAGGAGGCTACAACCGCGGTATCAACATGTAAGTCGTACTACTCTTAGAAGTGATGCTTTTAAATTATGAAAACGGCTAAAAAAGAAATAATTGAAGGTTTTCGTGATTATAAATATGGTGTTTCTATAACTACGGATACTTGGACCGCACCACATGGTACGGCAAATTCTTATCTCGCCGTTACGGCTCATTGGTTTAATCCCGAATCTTGGTTATTAATGAAACGGACAATCGCTTTTAAAATATTTGGTTATCCTCATACGGGATGTAATTTAAGAAAAATTTTGCATGACACTTTAATTGAATATAATTTAGATGATAAAGTTTTTACGATTTCACTAGATAATGCATCAAATAATACTAGAGCTATGGACTTGTTAAAATTACGTGTAAAACCTATTTTAGATGGTGCTTTTTTTCATTCCCGTTGTGTTGCTCATGTTATAAATTTATCCGTACAAGCGGCATTAAAAATATGTGATAGTTTATATACGAAATTTAGGGGTTTATTAGTATTGATATATAAATCGAGCAACGAACGACAAATAAACTATAAACATTTTCGTAAAATGTGTAATGAACAACCCCTAGGACCTTGCCTTGATATTAATACTAGATGGAATTCTACTTGCATGATGTTTGAAAATATATTACGACAACGTGCGACTTTACATGCTTATAATCAAAAACTTATTAATAAAAATTTGTCCAACATAATACTAAACGACCAAGATTGGGATTGACTAAATGAATTAACTATGTTTTTACAAGTTTTTAAAGAGGCAACAACTATATTATCGGGTGTTTATTACCCAACTAGCCCATTAGTTTTAAAACAAATTTATGCTATGACGGAAAAATTATATGATTTAAAAAACTCACCTTCACGAATGTTTAGAAAAATGGTTAAAATTATAAAAAAGAAATTTATAAAATATTTTGCTAGTTTACCTTTAGTTTTTACTTGTTCCGCCGCACTTAATCCATGTTTAAATGTTGGAGGTGTAGATTATTTAATAACAAAAATAATGGAAAATTTAGACTTATCTTTTGGGTTAGACGGTAAAGACCCCAACTATATAACATCTCAAATTTTTAGATTTAACGATTATTTTCAAAAATTGTTTGGCATTTATGCAACAAAATATGGTCACCAACAAAACCCAATTGTTGACCAAATGCGGGCCGGATCGTCCCAAACAAGAGATATTAATATAAACTTTTATAATTCTTTATTTGAAGACGCTACAAGGCGTCAACGATCATCGGCCCCAACAAGCGAATTGGGACAATATATGGCTACAAACTTTTTAAGAACTTTAAGTCCCAATGAGTTTGCAAACTTTGACATTTTGGCTTGGTGGAAAGAAAGGGAAATCCAATATCCGGTTTTATCCGCTATGGCTCGTGACTTATTAGCGGTCCAAGCTTCGACGGTAGCTTCCGAATCGGCCTTTTCGGTTAGTGGTCGAATTATATCGGATAGAAGGACAAGACTAACATGCGAATCCGTGGAAGTATGTGTATGTTTGAAAGATTATTTGGACGGAGTAGATAGGATACAACATGAATCGTCGTTGGAAGGTCCAATAATAGATGAAGATGTTGAAGAAGGTATAATAAGAGAAGAAGAAGAAGCGGGGATATCACCTTCGTCTTCGACTACGAATACCGAAGGCGAATTAGATGAAGGTGAGTTTGAAGAATTTGAAGTTGAAGATTTAGATGTACAAGATTTTTTGGAAGAAAATGATCTTGATGACGACTTGAGTGACTAGTTGAGTATAACGGGTGATGGCAATGCCGAAGCTCGATATACTTGATTACACTAATATGTTTTCGGGTGATGGCCATGCCGAAGCTCGCAAAATGTATTAGTATTTATATGTTTTTATGATTGTATTATTTAAATAAAAGTTATGATTGTATTGTATAAATAAAAGTTATGATTGTATTTTTTTTGTTGTATAATTGTATTGTTTAAATAAAAGTTATGAGAATATTGTTTAATTATATGTTTAATAATTAACAATTTTATTAAATAAATGTTCGAAACTTTTAGTAAAATTCAGGAAAAAAACGAACCCAAAAAAATGAACCGGTAAACAACCGATAAAAAATCCGAATCCGAACATTATTAACCGAAAAAAGCGAACCGGTAAAAAACCGAATAAAACCGATTCCGAAAATTTATAACCGAAAAAAACTGATTCCGAACATTTATAACCGAAGAAAACCGATTCCGAAAAACCGAAACCGAACCGAAACTGGTTATTCGAAAAACTGGTTTTTTTATAACTGGTTATTAAAAAACCGAAAACCGAAAAAAACCGATTTTTTTGCACCTCTATAAGTGAACGAAGACAACACACAAACAATCCAAACCCAGCACACTACTTTCAGGAACGGAACCAGGGGTTCCCGCGGGATCACGGGACTCATGTGGTTTTTTCCGATTTAGTGTTAATTTTTGAAAAAAACATCAATTTTTCCTAAATACATCTTAAATGTACCCGGTCCATCAAAATGTATTTTTATATTACGGTTTCAAAAAAAATCTGCACTCGGTCATATTTGGTCATGGTTCCGTCTCTGATTACTTTCTAGTGCATTCCTTATAGGAGTTGTTTCTTCAATGCGCAAAAACAAATGTGTATCGCTCATTGCGTGGTGGAAGCCGAGTTTATAGGCTTTAACTATGGGAGGTGAAAAAGCTAGGCTGGCATTATAAGTGATCTAGAAGTGGTTTTGCTTGTTACACATAGTTTAAAAAAGAAAGATCTCACTGCAACTAGCACAAGTAATGAAGAATAAAGGAAATAATATTTCAATTGTTCCACACGCACCCAACATAATTCTTTGTGATTTTGAACAATATAACATATAAGTTAAATACTGAAAGTAAATGAGTGATACGGATACCCAACCACTTGCAAATCAGCTTCAAATCCAAGACCTTATTCTACACATCAACGATCTCCTACGATTGCTCACCAGCAATCAGCCAACACAACTGATGTGTCAAAACAATGAACTCTTGGTATCAATGTACTTTACTTTTCGTTATAAACAAACCACCATTATAGAACGGATAACATACCTCGCACAAATGAACTTTGAACAAAATGAACGATCTCTCATATTTTGCATTTACAAAAGAATAAAAACTACAATAGATGCTTAAATACTAAAGAAAGGCTGTGTAATATCGAATAATCCCAATCAGCGATTGTTAGTCAACTGTTCGTATAACACTTGATATCATTTTAAGAGAATCAAAAGGCGGACTTAATTTCTATCTATACTACTTATAATGGAGGAAGGACTCTCTCTACAAAAAAATTCAGATGTACACAAAATGATGCATGGTTTACAACACCTTAAAGCAAGCAATTTTCATAATTACAACAACCAAAGCATTGTGTACAACAAAAACTAGCATTAATCGAAATTCATACCACTTTTCTTAGAATTCTACATTAATAGCATTAAAAATATCCCTACACCCAATATTACAATCATTTAATCACAATGTATAACCCTCATTCTACATTAATAGCATTAAAAATACCCCTACACCCAATATTACAATCATTTAAACACAATGTACAACCCTCCGTCTTAACCTAGACATGAACCTGTGACCAAGACTCGACTCGATACACAAAGCTGTGACCAAGCAAATTTAGGTGTCGGAATAACATCCCGTGACATTTTTATTAATTCCATTGAAAAATTTTATTTCATGGTACCCGCCGCTGCAACGCACGGGTACCCTGCTATTTTAGTTAATGAACTTGAAACTCATTCAACTTTAGAAAGACGTTATATATGTTGGAGGTAGAGACTTTTTAGAAAGTTTTCTAGGATCCCGGAGGTTGAAACCAAAAGTAGTTAAAAATACATAAGCATGTAAACCTTATTTGTTGAGTTCAAAATTCATTTTAGTTCCCTCTATCTTATGCACTCTTGTGTTTGATTTTTGAATGCCATCTGGTTTTGCTTGTTCTTGTTTGTTGGCTTTATCAACAAATCCGACCCATTTAGACCCATGTTACAAGAAGAGTCATCTTGACTCGGACCCATTTAAACCCGTGATGTGTTTAGCGGGGCTTTTTTTTTTTTTTTTTTTTTTTTTTAACTTTCTTTTCATTTTTTTTCATATTTTACTCAAAAATAAATAAATAAATTACCCATAAAAATATAAAAAATAAAAAAATTACCCATCTAGACCCGGACCCATTTAAACCCATGTTACAAGAAGAGTCATCTTGACTCGGACCCATCTAGACCCAAACCCGTCTAGACCCGTAATCCAAATCCGACCGGACCTACCTATTTTGCTACCTTTATTGAAAATTTATTCAACTTAAAGGAAGATATTGTAGATGTTTAAAACTTAAAAGTTTAAAAATCTTTATATGCGTAATGCGTCCCACATTGATGGGGGTTGCAACCAAAAGCTATTATGAACATTCATGCTTCATTTGTTGAGCTCAAAATGCAATTAAGTTCCCTTGGAATCTGTAGCACTTGGTTCTTCATTTAGAATCGGGAATCGGGTGGTTTAATTTTAAGGGTTTTGTCTTTAATTTTTGAAAAGAATCACATATATTATCGGGTTTTGTTAACAACTAAAAATGTATAATAGATGATAATTTTTTTACGTTCGGTTCCTTAAAGCTTCATCTGATACAAGAAGCTTCATTTGAGGCGAAAAATTAGAAAAGAAATTCCTACATTCGGTTCCTTATAGCTTCAATCACATATATTATCGGGTTTTGTTAACAACTAAAAATGTATAATAGATGATAATTTTTTTACGTTCGGTTCCTTAAAGCTTCATCTAATACAAGAAGCTTCATTTGAGGTGAAAAATAAGAAAAGAAATTCCTACATTCGGTTCCTTATAGCTTCTTTTGAGACGTGTAATTGTATATTTATATTCGGGGATTTATATATATATATATATATATATATATATATATATATATATATATATATATATATATATATATATATATATATATATCTTTTAGAACGGCATCAATATTATTAAAAGAAAACTAGCAAGAAGTTAGACAAAAAAATACATTTACTTGGAAGAAATAGCTAAAGTAGGATCTTGCAACCAAGCAACCCAATTTAGGTTCATCTTTTTGTATCTACCACTGATCCAAAGAAAAGCATAAGTGACAATGTTATCCATGCATAAACTTTTCCTTGGTTTTTTCTTGGCGAACAACCTAGCATTTCGGAGGTTCCAAACATGCCACCATAATGCAAAGAACACCACCTCTAGACAATCTTTTTTCGCCTTGGGCATACTTAGAGACTCAAACCACGTATGCCAACCTAAAAAAGAACCAATCGTTGGAATATCAAGTCTCCACCAACGACCCACCTCTACCATCAGATCCGTGGCCAAAGAACAACCAAAGAAGAGATGGTCTGTCGATTCTATACCATAATCACACACTAAAGAAGTCACTCCATCAACACAAGCTGCAGAGTCAAAACTACAAGCTCAAGCCAATGCAACAATACTCTCAACAAGAAAATACAGCCCTCACAGAATGCAAATAATGCATAGGCAAAGCTTAGTTACTTGTAATTTGATATAACAGTGAAATACATTAGAGTAGTATAGTATAATTAGCTTGTTTGACTTTCTCATGTTGACTTTTGTACAATGTATAAATACTGCACTTGCAGTGTAATCATGTAATGAAGATTTCATAATTTCATTCACTTTACACACAGTTTCTCTCAATTTCAATATGGTATCAGAGCATTCTTATAGCTCTAACAAACTCCGGCCATCATCCAACTAATTCCGGCCACCATCTAACTAACCAACCACCACATCTAACAAACTTTTACCACCACAGACCACCATTAACCACGACAAATTCTTCTAAATCACTCATAATCACCACAAATCCACTCAATTCTTCATAAAGATCACGATTATCACATCAATTTCAACAAATAACATCAAAATCAACCAATTTCAGTCAAAACTCATCATAATCGTTTTTTTTTCCGCCAAAACTTCAAATTCATCTTCTTGATTGAATCTTGATCAAAACACCATGACTAACTCATCAAACACAAACAATAACATCAATAACACCTCATCTTCCACACAACATGCTGATCCTGATGATATCAATTCGATTCATCACCCACTGTATTTTCATCAGAATGACCATCCAGGCTTAGTATTGATCTCCAAGAAGTTGATTGGGTCAGAAAACTATAGTAGTTGGAAGAGATCTATGATGATTGCACTGAATGCAAGGAACAAATTGAAACTAACCAATGGAGAGCTTCAAGAACCATCACACAACTCACAACACAGATCACTTTGGGAGAGGGCCAATGATATGGTCATTTCCTGGATTCTCAATACTGTATCAGAACAAATTGGTAACAATCTCAGCTTTGTAAACTCTGCAAGTGCTTTATGGAATGAATTACATGAACACTATTCACAGTTAGATGGGCATAGGATCTATCAAGTGTCAAATGAGATCATTCAGTTGAAACAGCTCAATACACCAGTGGAATTGTACTATCACAAGTTGAAAGGTTATTGGGATGAATTAGATGCATTGGAAGCACCTTATGCATGTACCTGTAGATGTGATTGTGAGAATGGAAGGACTAATGGAGAAAGGGAGCAGAGAAAAAGGTTGATACAATTTCTTATGGGTTTGGATGATAGCTATACAAACATCAGAGGACAAATCTTGTTGATGCAGCCTCTACCACAAGTGTCAAAAGCTTACAGTATGCTCAGACAAGAGGAGAAGCAGAGAGATGCACCAAAATCCAACCCATTACCTATTCCAACTGCTCTCAATTCCTACACCAACAGAAACAACTCCACCACACATAAGCCAAACACCCCTTCAACTGGTCAAGCCACAAATGGGACTAGAAAAACACCATTTAGGAAAGGTGTAATTTGCACAAATTGTAAAAAGGAGGGCCATTATGGTAATGAATGCTAAAGAGTTGTTGGGTTTCCTCCAGGTCACCCACTCCATGGAAAGTTTGTACCTTCATCACAGAGAACTCAACAAGGATACAAAGGCTCAGTGAATGTGACAATTGGAAATGAGGAAGCAACAAATGTCACACAAACCACATCAATGACTCAAGCTAGCACTTCAGGAACCAACAGTGATCCATATGTCTTCACCAGAATGGATCAAATACAGAACCAGCTCAACCAAGTGCTTCTCATGATGCAGAGCCAGAACCACAGTGAGTTCACAGCTGCAAGCTTACCCAACATGGCAGGTATAAAATACATTTTCATTGCTTCTTTTTCATCTGGGATTAAGGAAATCTGGGTAATAGATAGTGGGGCAACTGATCACATATGCACATGCTTAACTTTAATGTTTAACTTACAAAAGTGCACACAACCAATAACTGTTTACCTTCCAAATGGTCACACAACCACAATCACAATGGTAGGCTCAGTTCAAATAACACCAAACTTGGTACTCAATGGTGTCTTGTACATACCAACCTTCACCTATAACCTCATCTCAATAAGTAGAATAACCAATTCAACACACTCATCAGTGACTTTCACTCACAATAAGTGATTCTTTCAGGGCCATGATGGCTCAAAGACAACAGGCAATCTACATGGAGGAATGTACACACTCACACCTACATCATCTAACACTTCTTCTCCTACCTCATCAACTGTTCTATCTCATCACAACTCAGCTTACTTGTGGCATGCAAGGCTTGGTCACCCATCATTTCAAGTTCTAAAGAGGATCAAGACAATCTCACCATTGTTTCATTGTAACTCTGATACAAAGTGTTCTGTTTGTCCTTTAGCTAAGCATCACTTACTTCCATTTCCTATCAGTAATTCACATGCTAGTAGTATGTTTTCACTTGTACATATGGATGTCTGGGGTCCATACAAACACCCAACTATCAATAAATGCAAATATTTCCTTACCCTTGTTGATGATTTTTCAAGAGCTACATGGACATATATAATTCCAAACAAACATCATGTGTTCACAGTGTTTCAAACTTTCTACTCCTATGTCAAAACTCAATTCAAAACTAAAATTCAAATCATAATGAGTGACAATGGGACAGAATTTCTCAACCAATCCTTTACTCAATTCACACAAAAACATGGTATAATTCACCAAACTTTATGTCCCTACACCCCACAACAGAATGCAAGAGTGGAAAGGAAGCATAGACAACTTTTGGAAATGGCTAGATCCATCTTCTTTCAAGCACAATTTCCTACTCATTTGTGGGGATATTCTATCCTAGCCTCAATCTATCTCATCAACATGTTACCCTCAACTGTTTTGAACAACAAAAGTCCTTATGAGATGCTATACCAAACACCCCCTGACCTTGAACACCTCAGAATCATTGGTTGTCAAACACATGCCTACATTCAGACAAATGACAAATTTGAACCCCAAATCCACACCAACTGTACTAGTGGGCTATCCTCAAAATCAGAAAGGTTACATTTTTTATGACATTCACACCCACAAAACAACCATTAGCAGACATGTCATATTTGATGAAACAATATTTCCATACCACTCCATCAAGAACAATTCACAACATGATCCATTCACCTCACCATTACAATACTCTTTTATTCACCCACCATCAATCCCATCATCTCCATCAGAACCATCAATTACACCCCTCACCTCTGATTCAAACACTTCAACACCAACAACATCTACATCCATACCAAACATATTTGTACAGGATACCATACCACCATCACCTATCTCAGAACCTATACCAGACATTACAATCCAACCCACCCAACCTATATCAGAACCTACACCATCACCTACACAATCTTCATCAGAACCAATCCAACCTCCCATACACACACATCAACCACCTCCATCAACCAGAACATCAACAAGAACCAAAACCTTACCTTCTAAACTTAAAGGATTCCAATGCACTTTACCACCATCATTAATTAACAACACAAAGACTAAACATCATCACTCATATTACATTAATTATTCTAATCTTACACCAACATCACTCACACTCACCCTAAGCACAAATGTGATCAAAGAACCACAATCATTTACTCAGGCAGCCAAACATCCTGAGTGGAGAAAAGCTGTGGATAAAGAAATTCTAGCATTGGAGCAAAACAACATATGGGAATATGTTATTCTTCCACCTGGCAAGATACCCATTGGATGTAAATGGGTCTTCAAAATCAAGTTGAGAGCAGATGGGACAATTGAAAGGTACAAGGCCAGGTTGGTAGCTAAAGGATATCATCAAAAGGAGGGCATAGACTACACTGAAACCTTTGCTCCAGTTGCTAAGATGGCTACAGTAAGGACACTCATTGCTATTGCTGTTCATCAGGGTTGGGAGATTCAACAGTTAGATGTAAACAATGCATTTCTTCATGGAGATTTAACTGAAGAAGTATACATGACTGTCCCACAAGGATGCAACAAATCACTTCCTCCCAACACTGTCTGGAAACTTACCAAATCATTGTATGGATTGAAACAGGCAAATAGACAATGGTTTGAGAAGTTAACCACATTTCTTACTCATCTGGGCGTCAAATAGAGTTATGTAGACACTTCCCTCTTCACAATTAATCATCAAGGTTCTATTACTTCCATCTTAGTTTGTGTTGATGATATTCTAATCACTGGCAAGGATTCTTCATTCATCCAACACATCAAGACTCAATTGCACAATAAGTTCAGCATAAAAGACTTGGGCCCTATCCACTATTATTTGGGAATTGAGATACTGAGGAACTCTACTGGTTTAGCTATGAGCCAAAGAAAGTATGCTTTAGACTTACTCAAGTATGCAGACACTCTTGATGTCAAACCTATTGCAACACCAATGGATCCTATCATCAAACTCAATGATCATGATGGTGAACTTCTTCCTGATCAAACACTATATAAGACCATTGTTGGGAAGCTCATATACCTCACAATTACAAGACCTGATCTCTCTTTTGCTGCTCAAGCCCTTAGTCAGTTCACACATTGTCCCAGAACTTCACACTTCAAAGCACTCCAAAGGGTTCTCAGATACATAAAGCTTTGTCCAGGCCAAGGTATATTCTTTCCAGCCTCTAACACCATGGAACTCACCACTTATTGTGACAGTAATTGGGCAAGTTGTGCCACTACTAGGAGATCAGTTTCTGGCTATACCATTTTCCTAGGGAACAGTTTAATCTCATGGCAGTCTAAGAAACAATTAGTGGTGTCTAGATCTTCAACAGAAGCTGAGTATAGATCCCTAGCAGATAGTACTTGTGAAATTTCATGGATCAAATGTCTCCTAAATGATTTGGGTATTCAGGTTCCCACACCATCACTAGTTATGTGTGACAATGTTTCAACCATTACCCTAGCCAACAATCCAGTTCAACATGCTAGGACAAAGCATATTGAAATTGATTGTCATTTTGTGAGAGATAAGATAAGAGCTGGACAAATCAAACCTGTCTTTGTGCCCACACAAGCTTAAGTTGCTGATATTCTTACCAAAGGTCTCAGCAAATATCTCCATTATTCATGTCTTTCCAAGTTGAGCATCTGTGATCCCTACACAGTACCAACTTGTGGGGGGGGGGGGGGGGGGGGGGATAAAGAAGTCACTCCATCAACACAAGTTGCAGAGTCAAAACTACAAGTTCAAGCCAATGCAACAATACTCTCAACAAGAAAATACAGCCCTCACAGAATGCAAATAATGCATAGGCAAAGCTTAGTTACTTGTAATTTGATATAACAGTGAAATACATTAGAGTAGTATAGTATAATTAGCTTGTTTGACTTTCATGTTGACTTTTGTACAATGTATAAATACTGCACTTGCAGTGTAATCATGTAATAAAGATTTCATAATTTCATTCACTTTACACACAGTTTCTCTCAATTTCAATACAAAATCGAAGGGACAACAAGCCCCCTGTTATACAAATTAACCCTTGTTGCCAATTTGTTAATAGCCAAACGCCAAGCCAAAATATTTACCTTTACAGGAGCTAAAGAAGACCACCTAGTCTGCATATTAGAGCTAGGTAAAATATGCTCATCTATAATGGATCTCGCCGAGGAAACCGTAAAATCACCTGATCCTAATTTTGTCCACCTCCATCTATCGACGGCTGAAGACAGGACCACAGAACCCAATATGGCAGCGAGCTCCTCCCACTGAGACGCCTCAACACCTCCTCTAGGCAAATGACGAAAAGAGGTGGTCCACCATTTTGTCTTTAAATTTCGAATGAAAAATCATACAGTATTATTGGATTTTGCTTCTAGTATTGAGCTCAAAGTGAACTCCAACCGAGTACTAAGTTCACTAAAATACTGAAACATGATAAATTATCGTATGTATATCATGAATTGTTCTTGACCACATATTGCCTTTCGCTATAAGCAAACTAAGGCAATACACAAACAATCCAAACCCATAACAGTACTATATAGCAATGTCATAGCAAAGTGTTATGCGAGTTTATATATCATATTGGTGATACAAAAGCTACTCGTGGGTAACTATATATGCTTTTCTAGGAGTTTCTTATGCGAGCAAAAACTAGATGTGTATCACTCACTATAACATTGAAATCCTGTGAGGCAAAAGCTAGGGTGAGTTTATAAGTGAATTGTCAAATAACTAATCGTGTTTGGATTAATGTCACTCTAATCCAATGTCATTGCAAAGCTAGAAAGTAAAAACATATAATAGCGTATATGTAAGGTCGAGTAACCACCGAGACATGGAACTGAAACCACAATAAATCAAATAGTGTTGTTAAAACGTAGGCTTCACTCGTCGCATCTGTTATACCAAGTCAAGTCAGTCCACTTTATAAAAGACGTGATGTTGCTTGTGAGAGTTTAGAAGTTCCTCTTGATATCCTACATTGGTGATTTGGTGGAGGATGTAACCAAAAGTGTCTATATATCCATGAGCCTATATATTAAAATTGTTGACTTCTGAATGTATTCAAGTCCCTTTAAGGTTCTCACTTGGTTCATTTAATAGAAACAGGTATGATTCATAAAGGTAAAAAAAATTATATTTGGTCTAAGTTTTTAAAAATCGCATAGGATTTTGCTAACAATAACTTCCGAGCTATCAATAACAAAAAACAAATCCGGGTTTATTGCCTTAACTATGTGAGCAAAAGCTAGGCTGATCGAGTTTATAAGTGAGTTGTCAAATAAATAACCGCGTTTGGACTAATGTCACTCTAATCCAATGTTATTGTGAAACAAGAAAGTAGAAACATATAATAGCGTATTTGTAAGGTTGATTATCACTAGATTACTAGACAAAACTAGTGAAATAAGCATCTATCACTAAGTGCTGCCACCGAGATATTGAACTAAAACCGCAATAAATATATAGTTATGGTAAAACCAGTAGGCTTCAATAGTCGCATCTATTATACCAAGTCAAGTCAGTCAATTTCATAAAAGACGTGTTGGAGCTTGTGAGAGTTTAGAAATTCCTCTTGGTTTCCCAGGTGGAGGTTGGAACCCATGGGCGGTTTTGTGCCGGCGCACCATCAGCAACCGAGCCGGGCCCAACCCACTAAGGGGCACAAAATTTTTTTATACCAATTATATGTACTAGGCCCAACCCACTAAGAGCCACTAAAAATAAAGTCTATTAATCATTTAATTCAAAAAGTCAAAAACGATTGTGAAGGGAAAAAATGGTGAAGGGGCACTAAAAATAAACCCTATTAATAATTTTTGTTCGTATTTTTTGCTTTTTGTACTTGATTATGGTCTATGGATATTATAATATAGGGGCCTTTTATTTTTTTTTCCATGCCAGGCCTAATTTTTTTTTTTTTTTTTTTACGTTCTCAGCACCGCCCTTTTTTAATGGAACCAAAAGTGTCTATATATGCATTAGCCTAAATATTAGAATTGTTGAGTTCTAAATGCATTTAAGACCCTTTAAGGTTCCTCACCCGGTTCTTAATTTTTCGAAATAGAAACCGAGAGAGGCATACTGGGGCATTTAAATATATTTGGTCTAGATTTTTGAAAATAGAAACCAAGTAAGAAATTTAAGTTTGTAAAAATCGCATAGGATTTTGGTAACAGTAACTTTTGAGCTATCATTAACAAAAGCCAAAGTCGGGTTTACAAGTGATTTGTCAATGTTATTATAAAACTAGAAAGTAAAAACGTATAAGGGTATATTAGTAAGGTGGACTAAGTCTCTAATGGTAAGTGTTACCATGGAGACATGGAATTTAAACCACAACAAATCGGATTTATCATTCTGATAGTAATTATGCATGTCCTTAAGTTGATACATGGTATATAAATGGGCAAATTCCAAAATCAGTACATTTATTTTTTGAGTTTATTTATGGAGTACAAAACCAACCCCATTTCCCAATTTAGTCAAGTGCGATCGTGCGATCGTGCGATCCCCTTAAATTTCTTACACGTGTCCCAGACAAAACAACATTGCCAATCATTGCAGCCTCACCCCACTTGCACTTGTCCCCCAAGTGGCATTTGACTTTAATTTTAGATCGTGCGAATTCTGATCGTGCGAAAGTCGGCTACCCATGTGCTATATATCTTGGAAAAGACCAAAAATCTTTTGGAAAGATTTTCTTCCATTGATTTGACTTGACATATTTTTATTAAATTATTAGTATTTTAATTTTAGTTATGGTATTTCATTTAAATAAAAACATTTTTATTAATTCTTCAAATTAACACACACACAAAAACATCAACCGGGTAATTTTTTGAATCGCACATTTCGAAGTTTCATAGAAGATAGATGAACCGAGATTGAAATGGTAAGTTTTTCTCTTGATTAAATTTACAGATGCATTTACAGATGCATTTTGTGACTCCGTTAGAGTAACACTCCTTTGGTTTTTTGGATTTTCATAGTTTTAAGTCTAGGGTCGTTGTAATTTTAGGGTCGTTGTAATTTGAGACCAAGGCATTAGTATGTGACGCTGACCAGCAACAAAGGCCCTTTTTGTTATAGTTGGATCATTGAGAGATGTTTGTTTAAGCTTATATGTGGCTTATGAGCTTATTTGCTTTTCGGGTTGTGTTCTATAAGCCCCAATTTCCCGGCCTATTTTGAGGCTTGTGGGCTTAAATGGGGGTTTTCGTTTAAGCTTATACATTGCCTTAAACCCTATGGAGTGTGGTATGGAGTATGAGGTATTACGAAACGGGTGAGTTATGTTATTAGAATTCTGATGATAAGATAATTAGCTATGTGAGTGCTTGACAAGTTTTGGTTATATGAGGATTAACGTATAAAATAGCCCCTATGTAATCACATTATAATCCAAAATGGATCTTTCTCACAATGCCCAAACACCAGGAATCAGTTTATGATTTGGTTGTAATCAGGTGAATGAAATGGGCTGTTGCGTGTAATCAGGTGCTTGTATGTGCTGTTAGAAATCGTGTTGATAAGATAAATATCTGTGCGAGTGTTTAGAAATATTCTGATCATCCGAGGATTTGTGTATAAAAGATTCTCTAAATAATCACATAAGTATCCAAAACGGATCAGTTTCGTTATATCAGATCATCAGGACACTAGATCTGTGAATGGAAAATTCTGTTATCTGATAGATTACTCTCATAATGTAATGCCAAACACATCCTTAAAGTTCAGAATCTAGCTTTTAGCATCACCTTTGTTAGGCAAAATGAAATCATTAAGTGAGAAAGAAATAAACAAGAACAAAAAGATATAATGTGGGGAGGATTAGTATACACGCCTACTTTCTACGGTCTATGTGAATGCAATTTTGTAGTACTTCGTATGTTTCTGTAGTATTTCTTTGTATTGGTAGGAACCTTAGTATTTGTTTGTATTGGTAGGAACCATAATGTCTACTGGTAAACGATTGAAGTTAGAGCATACCCTTGATGACCGGGGTTGGTCATTAATGGTACTCAGACAGGTCATCTTTCCGGAGATACTTGAGAGGTATGGGCCAAATGCTCCACCAAATATGCAACTTCCAAGTGAAACACTCGAAGAGTTAAGAAGAGAAGTTTACAGTTATGAAGATGTACACCCTTTTAAAACAAATCATAGTGGATTGAATAAAGATGAGGGTGTTAGTACAATATGGCAACACTATAATGATAACTTGGTTTATGTAATGTACAACAGTTTGTTGGTGGCCTATATATCAATTTATGTTCAATTTATCAGTGTCGTAATATGAGTTTGCAGGATAACAGTTACATGTTTACTCCATTGGCACATGGTGTAGTTTGAGACATAGCCATTAGTATGTGACGCTGAACAACATAGGTATGACCGTAGGTGTAATGTTAAGTGCGTTATTAGGTCATTGGTGATTGCAAATGCCCTCCCAGAATAGCTCATGTTTGAGGATGAATTTTTTTGGTGGCCTATATAGCTCATGGTTCTGGAAAGGAGCCTTTACAAGGTTGTCATTGTGTTTATTTAGCGATAGTACTTGCCATAAAATTTTTACTATAGTTACTCAGTTTTATTATGTGCGGAATGGTTAAATTAACTGAGTTGCTTCTCTTTGTGTTATTCTTTGCTTATATAGGAATATGCTGCCAAGGTTCACATCCGAAGCAAACTGCATTACTTCCAATTGATTAAAGATAGATTATCTGAAAATCGTCGTCAAGTGTTTCGGTCAACATGCTTTGGTCCATGGTTGGATTTAAATTACTTTGAGAACGAAGATAGTCTTATACATTACATGCTTCAAAATCAAATTGAGTCTGATGATCAGCACTATGATTTGCCACTAATTTATGTTGTTAATGGACATCATCTGCATTTTGGACACCGTCAATT
>JARVZY010002277.1:0-25713 GCA_030686995.1 Artemisia argyi | reverse complement strand
TGAAGATGTGCCAATTGTTAAGGAATTTCAGGAAGTTTTTCCGGAAGAATTGCCAGGACTTCCGCCTACACGCCAAGTTGAGTTTCAAATTGAATTAGTGCCAGGAGCTGCACCAATTGCACGAGCACCGTATAGACTTGCACCTTCGGAAATGCAAGAATTGTCGAATCAATTACAAGAACTATTGGACAAAGGATTCATTAGACCGAGTTCCTCGCCTTAGGGAGCGCCGGCTTTGTTTGTGAAGAAGAAGGACGGAACTTTCAGAATGTGCATCGACTATCGTGAGCTGAACAAGGTAACGGTGAAGAACCGTTATCCACTCCCCAGAATCGACGACTTGTTCGACCAGTTACAAGGTTCTAGTTTTTATTCGAAGATTGATTTAAGATCCGGTTACCATCAACTTAAGGTTCGGGAAGAGGATATCCCGAAGACGGCATTTAGAACGCGCTATGGTCATTATGAGTTTCAAGTGATGCCTTTTGGATTAACAAACGCACCTGCGGTATTTATGGATCTCATGAATAGGGTGTGCAAACCGTATCTTGATAAGTTTGTGATCGTATTCATTGACGATATCTTGATTTATTCCAAGAGTAAGGAAGATCACGAAGAACACCTCAGAACAATCCTGGAACTACTCAAGAAGGAGCAATTGTATGCCAAGTTTTCTAAGTGTGATTTTTGGATACGAAGAGTTCAATTTCTTGGTCATGTTATTGATAGCCAAGGTTTACAAGTCGACCCAGCAAAGATCGAGGCAGTTAAGGATTGGGCTACGCCCAAGTCTCCTACGGAAATTCGTCAATTCCTAGGACTTGCCGGATATTACAGAAGGTTTATCGAAGGGTTTTCTAAGATAGCAAAATCGTTGACGAAGCTGACACAAAAGAATGAAAAGTACGAGTGGGGAGAAAAACAAGAGTCCGCATTTCAATTATTGAAACAAAAGCTTTGTAGCGCACCGATTTTGTCACTACCTGAAGGTATTGAGAACTTTGTGGTATATTGCGATGCTTCGCATCAAGGACTTGGAGCTGTGCTAATGCAAAACGAGAAGGTGATAGCTTATGCATCTAGACAGCTTAAGATACACGAGAAAAATTACACTACGCACGACTTGGAGTTGGGTGCGGTAGTTTTTGCACTCAAGATTTGGAGACACTACCTTTATGGTACAAAGTGTGTAATTTTTACCGACCACAAGAGCTTACAACATATACTCGATCAGAAGGAACTTAATATGAGACAACGTCGTTGGCTAGAATTGTTGAGTGATTACGATTGTGAAATCCGATATCACCCAGGGAAAGCGAATGTTGTAGCAGATGCACTTAGCTGAAAGGAACGACTCAAACCTTTGAGAGTTAGGTCACTGGGAATGACTATCATTTCGCCACTACCATCGAAGATATTAGAAGCTCAGATTGAGGCTCTCGAAGAAGAAAATCGACCACATGAGAAACTTTATGGTATGCCAGAAAGCGAAAATGGCTTTGTAAAGAGATCAGACGGAGTGTTATGTTTCAAGGAACGAAGTTGGATACCACTCTATGGTGGAGTGCGAGAATTGATTATGCATGAATCACACAAGTCGAAGTACTCTATTCATCCAGGTTCGGATAAGATGTATCAAGATCTCAAAAAGCTTTATTGGTGGCCGAACATGAAAGCAGAAATTGCTACGTATGTCAGCAAATGTCTTACTTGTGCTAAAGTGAAAGCCGAGTACCAGAAACCGTCAGGGTTACTTCAACAACCAGGGATTCCACAATGGAAGTGGGAACGTATTGCTATGGACTTTGTGACTAAACTTCCAAAGACGTCAGGAGGTTTCGATGCTATTTGGGTAATTGTTGATCGACTTACCAAATCAGCTCATTTCATACCCATTAGAGAGACTTATTCAATGGAAC
The DNA here is from genome assembly GCA_030686995.1 of Artemisia argyi. NCBI lineage: Eukaryota > Viridiplantae > Streptophyta > Magnoliopsida > Asterales > Asteraceae > Artemisia > Artemisia argyi. Next base: position 23,794 of record JARVZY010002277.1, on the reverse strand, counting down.
AACTTGCTAGACTTTATGTCAAGGAAATCGTCTCAAGACACGGTGCACCAGTTTCCATCATTTCCGACAGAGATAGTCGTTTTACTTCAAACTTTTGGCGATCATTACAAGATTCTTTTGGATCCACTTTAGACATGAGCACTGCTTACCATCGTCAGACCGATGGTCAGAGCGAGAGAACTATTCAGACCCTTGAGGACATGCTTAGAGCATGTGTGATTGACTTTGGAAATGGTTGGGCTAACCATTTGCCGTTAATCGAGTTTTCCTACAACAACAGTTACCATTCAAGCATTAAGGCTGCACCATTCGAGGCACTTTATAGTCGTAAGTGTCGATCTCCAGTTTGTTGGGCCGAAGTCGGTGAAGTACAATGTACTGGCCCGGAGATGGTACAAGAAACAATAGAAAAGATAATTCAGATTCGAGAGAGACTCGAAACCGCTAGAAGTCGACAGAAAAGCTACGCAGATGTTCGACGCAAACCATTGGAATTTCAGGTCGGAGACAAAGTCATGTTGAAAGTCTCGCCTTGGAAGGGCGTGATACGATTTGGAAAACGCGGGAAGTTGAACCCGAGATACATTGGGCCATTCAAGATCCTGGAGAGGATTGGTTCGGTTGCTTACAAGCTTGAACTTCCATCAGAACTTAGCAACGTACATAACACGTTTCATGTTTCGAACCTCAAGAAATGTCTTTCGGACGAGTCTGCCATTATACCATTGGAAGAAATACAACTCGATGACAAGCTTAACTTTGTGGAAGAACCAGTTGAAATAATGGATCGCGAGATCAAACAGTTGAAACAAAGTCGAATTCCGATCGTGAAGGTTCGCTGGAATTCTCGAAGAGGACCCGAGTTTACTTGGGAACGAGAAGACCAAATGCGACGCAAGTATCCACAACTTTTCACCGAGCCTATTACCGAGACCAACACTAATTGAATTCAGGGACTGAATTCCTTTTTGGATGGGCGACTGTCACAACCCACAATTTCAGGTCATTTTTCCAAACTTCGACATTCTACTATTCACAAATTACTATTCATCGATCACTATTCATCATTTTACTATTCATCGTTTTTAAGGTCAATTTGACATTCCGAGACACGTTCAGAAATTTTACTATTCATTTGACACTATTCATTTCCGAGAGAAAACCACTATTCACGTGCATTATTCATGTCATCGTAAATTTAGTTTACGAGTGTTCAAATTCGCGTAACCGTATTGGTTCAGGAGCGAATTCATGCATTATTGTCAGGGACATTTCATACGGACTAGAAATAGTCGACATATCATCATTAGGGCACTTGCATACTATTCCACTCGTAGGATAAATAAATTAATACTTTTGGTACAATTAACGATTTACGTATGTTTATTTTAAATAAACACTAATACGCGAACTATAAATGTGTCTAACATGTCCGACACTCCCGACTATTATCCCGATATATTTTTATATTCATTTTTATAATATAAAAATTATAATATTAATTTACCCGGTATTTTGGATATTTATCTTAATTATTAACTTAAGTTTACTAAAACTTCGACGGTTTTCGTGGAAATTAAACTATAATTATCTAAACACCCAATAATTTTATCCAACCTATTTTTATAATTTTTATAACTTTATTATGACCCGGTTAACTCCGTTAAAATTTATTTTTAGTTAACCCGGTACCCGGTACATTTTAAAACTACACAAAACACTTAATAATACATTTTTACCAACAAAAGTCTTACACAACCCCCCCCCCCCCTTGACTTTGCCCCCCCCCCCCCCCCCCCCTTACCATTTTTCTTACAATGTTACTAATACACTCCTTCTCATTTAATGTCTATCACTAACCATTTTATATAATAATAATAAAAACCAATAATACATATATACTTATACAAGATTTTTATCTCATTTGCAACTAGTAAAAAAATTCATATTCTCTCTTTTGCTCTCTCTAACCCACGGCCAAGGAAGAAAGGAAGCAAGAACCAAGAATTTTTCTTAAGATCTTAGTGTATTTTGTAGTCCTTGTTAGAGTTTTGAGATACAAACTCAAGGATTATTAGGTTTTAATCATCTTATCTTCCCTAATCTTACAAGTAAGTTTACTAAACTCATTTCATAATTTTTACAAAGTTATTACTATGTTTATACATGTTTCTTGCAAGATCTCATACATGCATTAACTTATACCACTTTATTTTTGTAAACTTTTGATCATACAAGCCCTAGAAGTGATTTTTGGTTAGATCCTTGTTAGATCTACTTGGTTTTGGTGATTAGGAACCCATGACACCCTAAGAAGGTGTATGGTAGGATTAGATTAGTTTTGTGGTGTTTGAAAGTGGTTTGATGGATGATGGAACTAGTTTGGAGACTTGAAAATGGTTTTTGAAACTTTTGATATACCTACTGTCCCTATTTTAATTTCGTGGGAAAATCAGTAGATGATGGCTAAGTTTTGACCAAAGATTTAGAAAATACTTTCAAAAACGAAACTTTAGGCGAAAGAATGGATTAAAACGAGCTTATATCGAAGAAGATATGATTTTTGCAAATTTAACGACGAAAACTATTTTTGTAAAAACTGCTTGCTGTTTGGCAGATTTCAATGGGTAAAAAGAGGTATTAAACGTAACCTAGAGGAGCCGAGTTACCAAAAATATACTAGTATACACAAAGACGAATCCGTGGACATAAAGAACAAGGAAAACGAGCCTAAAACGACCGAGTTATACCCGTTTTAACATTGTCAAAATTATATATATATATATATATATATATATATATATATATATATATATATATATATATATATATATATATATATATAGTCACAAATAAAAATAATAACGTACGTACTAAATGGTATATTTTCTAGAAACGTACTAATGGCTATTTTCTTAACAAACGAATACGTACGACCCGAAGGAATATTTATACGACATGACGACGTCATTCTAAGGTTTTGATACAAGGATTATAACGCTAACTTTTTCATACGAGTTAATATGACAAGTTATATACTCCTATATATGGAAACTATTTTACTATGACGATAACTAGTATTTCCAAATTACGAGTGGTATGAGTATCATGTGCATGTGCATTCATTTCATTTCGGCTTGATCTTAATTAGATCGCGATTATTCATTTAGGTTGCGGCTAGTGTGCGCGCCTCATTGTCCCGACTACTTTTACCTCTTTGCACCATCACTTCGAGGTGAGTTTCATAGCCCCGTTTTAATTCTATATTTTGATTTCAAATCCCACGGGGGAGAATACATTGCATTACTTGTTTTTGTGTACATGCCTAAGTATAAAATTTCATACATTGCTTAAGTTGCCTTATTTACCACGTCTTGACAAGTCCCCTTTATTATCATGGACCGTTAATTTCTAGTACTAAGCGAGAGTGAGTGGATAGATCTATCGAGGGTGACGCCTCCATTCGTGTTTGGGTTGCTCCAAATGGAACGAATGCATTTCATGTCTTTATTATTAGAGTGTCTGGTAAACACTCATTGGGGCCAAGTAACGTCTAGCTTCGGGGTCATGAGCTTAAGAGCCAATGTATATACTTTCCGGACATCCTATTTCTTGGCATTACTTATGGCATTTGTACACTAGATTTTACTTATAAACCTATGATTATTCACCAACTTTATGTTGACCGTTTTTCGCAATGTATTTCTCAGGTAACTAATGGCATATTCTCATGGCATTGCATGGAGTCACTTTGTGTATCAAGGCTGACGCGTCACTTTTGGATTTCATGCACTTTGAACTATCGTTTGATTGTACTAAACTTATTTCCTTAAACCTTTTCCAACTTTTGGGACCTATGTTTTATAACTTTGAATATTTTGAATGAATCAAACGATGTATTTTATAAACGACATTTTAGGTCGTTCAATATATCCTGGTTGTGTGCTATGATCCGTTACACCCTCAGGTATTCCATTCCGCTGCCATTCAGGTATTTTGGGGGTGTGACACCAAACTTCAGGGACGAAACGTACAATTTGGCCAAACTTTAAGGACGATTTTTGCAATTCTCTCTTTGTGAAGAGATCAGATATCCATGTGTTTGTTTCCTAACAGACAAAATCATAAATAATTTTGTGATGGTAAGAATACTATTAGACGGTATTATGTTAGTCATCTCTCTCGTGGGACGACCGTCTCTTACCTACAGAAGTTTATTAACAAACTGGTATTAAAAATGATATAAACCAAAAAACGTGAAAGTAGAAGTTTATGATTCAAATCAAAAGTACAAGTTAGGGATTAAGTTTAAGGAACGGAAACATGAGCAAATTAGTTATGAGACAATATAACTTCAAACTGGTGAAAGGGAAGCGGTGTAAGAATCATCTGAGTATTTTAAGCTTTTCAGAAAGCCATGACTCAGCTGATGACAAACAACGGTATTCCTGACATCAAACGAATGACTCTGTTCATGCAACCCTCCTATTGTATCTTTGGGTTCAGACTTCTGGCTAACCGTGTCAAGACCAAGATTCAACCCAATTGACATGGGTTCTGTCACAATACTGCACATAGCATGCCAGTTTTAGATAATATGTTGGGTACGGAACCAGAAACAAGACAAGTACAAGTAAGAAAAAAGGCAGCATACCTTGTCTCAAAGGTATTATTCATTGTACCTTATTGCATCACATATCTCTCTTGTAATCGATGGAAGAAGATATGCATCCTTTATTTCAATAGTGTAATAGGAAGTGGAAGCTGAACCTTGATTAGATTTGGCTGTAGTTAGTACAAATCGAGTTTGCTCACCCCTTGCATTTAACCAGTGCACAAAAAGAGAATTTAACTTAAATTTGCTGAAAATCACAGCACCAAATAGATTTAGTAAGGTTAAAACATTCATCTACAATAAGTTTGTAAAAAATACATATTTACAAATTAAGGTGATCGATTTCATCATCTTGAAATGTGGGAGCTTGGTCAAAGGGTTGCATACAAAAGAGTGACAGAGATATAACAAAGAAAAAAAACAGTTTATAAACTTTAGACTTCCTCTAGTTCAAAATTATATTGGTTAAAGAGCGATGAGAATCATAATATTCTAATCTAAATTGGTTACGTGTTCTCCTTTAGCCATGGTGATAGCGGAAATGAAGTGTCTTCCTCATAGGGAAAGACGGTGATTCTTAAAATGGTAGGTGATAATGGTGCACCCTACATCTTCACCCTCGAAGCCATTAACTATCAGATAAGTAATTGAATCATGGTGGGTTTATTTTTTTTAAACAAGGGATCGATCGAGGGGCATAACTTGTTGGTATTTTGGTACTAATTCATAAACAAGAAAAGGTAGTTTTTCATCCCACATAGATCAAAGAAAGGACATGTTGCTAGTTAATATACTGAGGTGAATATTGTTTAAGCAAATTGAGTATCACTCAATGTTATTCATTATAGTTTCACCCTGTTTTAATTGAAAAAAATAAATAAACCAGGTATGAAATCATACATAAATAATTTTGTATGATTCGTCAACTTTTTGCGGTTTTCAATTGTTTTTATTATAAACATATATTTTTCTAACATATTATACCTCATATTTGCTAACTTTTTTAGCGGTTTTTAATTGTTTTTATTATAAACATATATTTCTCTAACATATTATACCTCATATTTGCTAACTTTTTTAGATATCGTGATTTTATTAATTCGTTCTTTCATAAGACATAAGTTGATAAATATTGATCTTTCAGTTGATATGCAGTAATGAGATTAAAACATTACAAAACAGACGAATCTTTTTGCGGTTTTTAATTGTTTTTATTATAAACATATATTTTTCTTACATATTATACCCCATATTTGCTAACTTTTTTAGATATCATGATTTTATTAATTCGTGCTTTCATAAGACATAAGTTGTCATGATTCTATCAATCATTTATTCTTTGAATGCCCCTACTCTTTGAAGATATGGAATGATTTTAAAACAAGAGGTGGTCAAGAGTTTCTGCCTAACAGATGGGAGGATATCGTTCAGTATATGATGAGGCTAAAGTGTAATAAATCTATCAATAGTATATTGAGGAGGATTGGTTTAGCTGCTTGTGTTTACTTCATTTGGAATGAAAGGAATAGAAGAGTGTTTGGAAATGATAAAAGAGAGGATGATGAAATGATTAAGATCATTGTGAACCATATAAGACTGAAACTTTCAAGCCTGCATGTTAAGAAATCTTCACAAGTGACTCAAGTCTGCAACAAGTGGAAGATTACTATGAATTTTATGAATGATGATGAAACTCTATTACCTGATTTGACAGTTTGAGGTGTATTAGTGCATGTTGAATAAGTTTGAGGTATAATGTTTTTGATTCTGATCCTTAAGGAGTGTTTGGATCTATGAATATCAGTGGAGTATGGCAACATATTTCAATTGTCCCTGTTTCAGACCATTACAAAGGTGAGATTCCTAGTATCTTGGAGTTCTAACTGGTCTAGCTGTACCTATGGTAACCTCTTTATTGTTCCAATTTGACCTTAGGAGGAAATTGGACAATTAAGTATGGCTAAGTAGGAGGCTTAACTGGTATGAATGTACCATAAAGTAGGGTCCCCTTTGTGAAGGGTAAATGGTCTAGGAGGATGGTGTATGATGAATGGAATAGAGAGGTGTGAAAGATGAACCTTCTTGGTCCATTCAATACACCATCACAGGAGGTAATGGTTGGTCCTCCCTCAAGGAGAGTGTTTCTAAATGTGTGAAGCCATTTGTAAAGATGGAAATGTAGCACATTTGGAAGAGCCCTTGATTGGAGGGGTTATGGGTTCCTAGTGAAGCCTCACTCTATATCTACTTCTCTACTGTGGTGGCAGGATGAGTGGTTAAATAGATTGGAGATGGGGAAATGTAGCTAGATGGTAGGTGCTATAATGGTGAATTGATGATGGAATTGGTTGTTTGCAAACTGTTATGTTGAAGCCTGAAGTGATTTGCTCTGTTATGTTAAAGATGTGAATTAGAAAGTGTTGTCTGAGTTAGTGATTGTAGTGTCTGATGTCAGATATTGAATATAGTTTGTGGTATTATTTCTAGTTCTGTATCAAGCTTGGGTAATGTCCAATGCTTGTTTCTATTCTTATGTTTTGTACATTTGATGGAGATTAATATATATACATTCACCATTGCACCAAAAAAAAGACATAAGTTGATAAATATTGATCTTTCAGTTGATATGCAGTAATGAGATTAAAACATTACAAAACCGAAGCGAGTAAAGCTATAAATTCAACATGAGCTACTATCTACTACTAACTTTTAACTTCATATATCATAACTTTTGTGTGTAGGTGTTATGTTTTAATTGGGTATATTGGGGGTCCAAATGGTTTGTTGCGAGTGAAGGGGTGTTTTGGAGTGCGAGTGTTGAAAGTGGATGCTGATGTGATGTGGGATGGGGCCCAAATGGCATGTCCATTGCTCTAAAGGTCATATAAATTTTTGTTAACAAACCGACAAAAAATGAAAAAGTATTATGAAGGGGGTATCATTGTTACTATCATAAATGTAAATTTTGAGCATATTGTACCCATATTTTAGGTATTCATATCATTGGTCATTTGCTAATTTTCTAGATGTCATGATTTTACTAATTCGTTCTTTCAACGGGGGATAGGTTGTCAAACATTGGTTCTTTAATTTGATTGACGTATATGCAGTCATTTGATCGAGTTTCCTCACCTCCTTGCATTTAACATGTGCATACAAAGTTAGAATTTAAGTTAAATATGCTAAAACCCATTCACAACGCCAAATACTTAGTAAGGTTAGAACATTCATTTTGTGAATTTTGAAAAGTAGAGATACAATATCATCTACAAAAGTTCTAAACAGTAGATGGATGCATACAAAAGTGTTTGCATGCCCATATGAGAATTTCATATCACACAAACATATATATAAGGATTTACAAATTAAGGTGATTTCATCATCTTGAAATGTTGTAGCTATGGTCAAAGGGTTGCACAAGAAAACAGTATATAAACTTTGAAGTTCCTCTTATGTTGGAAAAAGAGCGAGGAGAAATCTTAATATACTAATCTAAACTGGTTTCTTCATGTTCTTCTTTAGCCATGGTGATAGCTGAAATAAAGCATCTTCCTCATAAGGAGAAAACGATAGGTGATAATGGTGCACCCTACCTATTCACTTTCGAAGCCATTGAGCTATCAGATAACTTAATCAAGGTGGGTTCATTTTGTCGAGAGGTGTAATGTTATGAAGTAAGAGGGTATAATTAACCAATTGTTTTATAAAAATGTACCCAAAATTTATTTTTAAATGTTTATTAATGAGTCACAAAAATATATATGACTATTATTAATTTATTATGGTTTTAAACTGTTGATTTTTTTTTTTTCCCCCTAATGTATATAATCGCAGTAATAACTTTTAAACCATAATCCAAAAAGAAACAGCACTTAGCAGTTAGTGCGGCAACAAGCTATGTGAATATTGCTTCTTTATTTTTCTTATTTTGGTACAATTTATATTTTACAGTCTCATTGATATATATGTATGTGAAGAAATCAGATATCCATGTGTTTGTGCAATTTCCTAACAGACAAAATCATAAATAATTTTGTGATGGTAAGAATACTATTAGACGGTATTATGTTAGTCATCTCTCTCGTGGGACGACCGTCTCTTACCTACAGAAGTTTATTAACAATCTAGTATTAAAAATGATGTAAACCAAATAACAATAAAGTAGAAGTTTATAATTCAAATCAAAAATACAAGTTAGGGGTTAAGTTTAAGGAACGGAAACATGAGCAAATTAGTTATGAGACAATATAACTTCAAACTGATGAAAGGGAAGCGGTGTAAGAATCATCTGAGTATTTTAAGCCTTTCAGAAAGCCATGGCTCAGCTGATGACAAACAACGGTGTTCCTGACACCAAACGAATGACTCTGTTCATGCAACCCTTCTACTGTCGCGTCTTTGGGTTCAGACTTCTGGCTGACCACGTCAAGACCAACGTTCAACCCAATTGACATGGGTTCAATCACAAAACTGCAAATAACTCGTCAATTTTAGATAAAATGTTGCATAAGAAACCAAAAACAAAACAAGAACAAAAAAGTCTTCGTACCTTGTCTCAAAGTTATTATCTCCATTCGACCAGATTGTGTCACATATATTGCTTGTTATCCATGGAGGAAGATATGCATCCTTGATTTCAATAGTGTAATAGGAAGTGGAAGCTGAACCCTGATTAGGTTCTGTTGTAGTTGGTGCAGTCATATAATCTAGTTTCCTCACCTCCTTGCATTTAACCTGTGCATACAAAGCGAGAACTTGAGTAAAAAATCTGAAGGACTTGTTTTGCAATACCAAATGCTAAAAGGTGTAAACAAACCTCTGGTGCAGAAATAGCAGCGTTTTCAAACGGTACAGGTGAATAAAGTAAAGGAACATCCAAAGTATTTAGAGACGTTAAAAGCAACCTGAAAACAGAAAATCAATATTAAGAAATGCTTGTTTCACCAAGTTTTAGATCATTAAAGTGAGAACATGTGCTTACCTGTAGTTAAGCAGAAAGTCGTATAACCCATGTACGTTATTGTTGCCACTGAACACCAGTAAAGATTCAGGGGTATTATCCACATCAGATAGTGAAACTGTGCGCCTAGTCTGCATAGATTGAAGGGTTAAGTATTATAAAGGTTAACCAAAAACAAAACTATAGATTCGTGATAGCTACATACATTCCCAAGGTTGTATTTTTCGATCTCTGAGAGCTCAAAAAGGTCTTCTGCTGTTACTTGCTCCACTTTCGAATGGCACAGAGGCATCGTAAAAGAGATGTCCTTGAATTCAAAGAAACAAGTTAGCACAAGTTATGAACAGCAAAATGAAGACTGAAAAAAGCCATGGCAGAAGGTGATGATGAGACATACTTGTTCTTTTAAAAGTGACCTTAAGCTTCTAGTCGACTGGGATACATAAGCATTGCACACGCTTTTACTTCCAGTTGAAGCATTGCTACTAGTAAACATTGCTACAAACTGCCCTGTGCAGACTGCAAACTCACAAGAAAATGCAAATGTCATAAAAATGTACCAGAAATATACAAGAACAATACTGCAAGAAAATAGAAAGAGAGAATACCATAAAATAAGTTACAAATGTTCTTGCGGAACATGACATAAAGGCTGCGAAAAGATGCCTCCCATGCCAACTGCCGTTTACTCAGGAAATCATTTTGCACTACACGTTTATACAACAATTTTAGTAAATATAACATAATGAAGTATAACCTAAAGTACAAAAAACAGCTTGCTGGCTCTAATACCTTCCCCTTTTGTAGATAAAACTAATGCAGATATGACTGCAGGGGGTAAAGAACTTTGTGGGTACACCCAAGAATACACGGGTTTTGTATTGGAAGATTGGGCAGTTGAGCTATTAGACTGCTCAAGACCAATGAATGTGCCACAGCTCATCAGCCGATGAAACCTAAATGATAACAGACAAATTGGGGTCACAAGTGTTATAGTTTTAATCAATTTTTTTACTTTATGAATATTCCAATAAAACAACCCAAAAAACATGCAATTACACATACCAATTTACTGGAGACGACGCAGAGACACGCATGCAAGTTTTCAATGTGAGATCCAGTGGAATGTTGTGCCCAGAAGTACGAAACTCTGAGCAAAAACTTGGTTTATTTCCGTCAGCAGATTCAGTGGATGAAACAGGAACAGCAGGAGGTGCAGGAGCTGCAAGCCCTCTGAACGCCTCATCCTATAAAAACGATATTGTTTACCTTTTACATATACATACCATGAACTCGAGAGGGAGATATATAGACAAGAAAGAGAAGCAGTAAAATACCATATCAAGCGAAAAGCCAGATGCTTTTTCACCTCCTGCTGATAGATCCATAACGCTGCGAAATTTGCTTATGCTGGATTTTTTTGTTGTGCTGTGAGATTGTGTACCTTTGGAGCTTGTAGCAGATGTTGAAGCATGTATATCTTTTGAACTGCATAAAACAAAAAATAAGGCTTAATCTAAGATGCAGAGTATCGAAAAGACAGAAAGGTCAAATAAGCAAATTATGTACCCTGAAAACTGTGGTTGCTTATCAGCAGGAGGCTTCAATGAAAAAGATGAGTTCTTTAAGACATCAGTATGACCAGCAGCAATGTTTTCCTGATTTGTATATTTAATATAAGAATTAACATCAATATAAAATTTAGTAAACGGAGATATTATGGTGCTGCGCAGACCTTAACATTTTCCTTTCCGGATAGCATCTTAAGCCTCAGACTGTTTTTCCTACTCGGAAACAGCTCATCCACACGCGTGTCGATGTATCTGGGATTCTTTGGTATATTAGGTTTGATAGGCTCGGGCGCTGGAGATTCATCCATAATCTCAACAACGTTCTTGCGCTTCAACTGCTCACCCTGCCATTTTAACAAAAGTTCAGATATCGTATAACACTACTACATAAAGACAATATACATTGACAGTAGCTCCTACCACTTTGGGTAAGAACTCATAATTAGTTGGTTGTTAAACAGCCGATATTTAACCAGTATGTTCAAAAAATGACAAAATGATAACAATAAGTTCTACACTGAGTACCAGAAAAAACGTCACCAGATTATACAAATCATCTCTCTCTTAAGTCCTAACTAGCACGGACCATAAGCATCCATGACACTAAAAACATCTTGTCACATTTCCTATACTAAAAAAAATCCAGATGTTCATCATTGTACCAACACTTCCACATTGATGCCCTTAAATAAAATATATTACTGTACTAGTATTTGTTTATTTTTTATAAAATCACATGGTACTCCACTAAGGCACTAACTGAACAGAATAGAGATCACATTATCTGTCAAAGCATGGGAACACATTTTATTTTTCTATTATCATCTCTACTCAAAATGTATCTAAAAAACTTATCTGTTAACAATAATTCCACGTACATTTTCCTTTTCACAACGTCTCCGAATAACTTATAAGCATAACAGCCTCAGTTACAACGGAATACTTCTTTTTGACACTACTCTCAAGTCCCGACCAATCCAATCCAATCCAATCATTAAAGCACAGGAAACACATTTTTTCTTCTTTCATCCTTACTCAAAATGTATCACGTCATCAACCTTTTTATCTAAAAAAAGTTATCCTAAACATTCACGCCACATTTCTCTTTTCACAAACTAGTTTCAATTCCTAAATAGCCTTTACTTAAATGAATCTAATCATCCAGTCACTCATTAGCACACTAATTCACTGATATTTTTAGTCTCTAACATATCGAATAATATAAGCTAACGAACTAATAAATAAAAACCAACTTTTATTCAAATTCGCTCACAATTTAAATCACATAAACAGACCTTTTAGTGTTACATTACTAATGTCGAAATCAACGTATCGAATATAACATAAACTAATAAACAATAAGAAATTTAACAACTACTAATAACTAAAACAACTCACTCTCAATTCAGAAGGAGTCTTCCTTTTCAATCCACTACTCGATCCACCGCCTCCATCGGTCGAAAACAAACAGGTCTTCAAAGGATACATGGGTGGAACACGAGTAGCAACTTTAGCCATTTTAAATCACAATCAAATCAAACCCTAGATCTGTTAACTAACCGTAAAGGTTAATTTAATTGAATCTGATTGTTGGATTAATTGATGGCCCTGAGAATGTTGTTGTTAGGGCATAAGTTAAATGAGAGGAGGGGGGATATTTTGGGAGTGATGGGGAAATGTTTGTTTTTGAGTTTTATAAAAAAGAAAGCGGGATTTGATTTTTGGGAGCGTTAATAATGGGTTTTGGTTTTTTTGAATAGTTTTGGGTTTCCCTCCCTCCCCTTCACAGTCCACTGGCCTTTGCTTTTTTTGATAGCATCTTTTTTTCAAAAGATTTTAAAAAAGGTATACTACTACCCTAAAATAGGATGGATCAGACCGACCATATTCGGTCCGGTCTCGATCTAGGGTTTTTCATAATTTCGGTCTCGGTCTTGTTTGATCCGGTCCGGTCTGGCTTAAAAATCAGACATTTAGCCTATTTAGACCGAGACCGGACCGACCACATTCGATCCGGTCAGGGCCGTCCTACTGATTTGGGGGGCCCGGTGCAAAATCACAAATGAGACCCCTATAGTCCAAGTCTTTTACTCTTTTTGTATTTGGTCCGGTTCAACTTTGATAATATTTAACAAAGACACTAAAAATTCAAATCGTTTATATATATAACTATAAATATTAATGAATGCATACTAAATTGGGGGCCCCTTACAAAGGGGGGCCCGGTGCGGTTGCACCACTTGCACATGCTAATCGCCGCCACCGGATCCGGTCTCGGTCTAGGTTTTTGCCGGATTCGGTCTCGGTCCGGTCCGGTTTTCACTTGATGAGCAGCCTTACCATAAAATACAACCATTACCCCCTATTAACCATTTTATTCGAGGGGTCGTTTGGTTTGTTGCTAGGAATCATAATTCATATCGGATTTAGTATGGATTGAAGGAAATAAAAACTGAATGATTTTGTATTAAACTATTAATGTTGTTTATTTTTTAAATGTAATTCGGAGTTGGTTTTATTTAATATTATTACATATAATAAAAAGGGCTATTTAAAATGTGTGGTAGAAAACTAGAAATAAAATGATGTAAGGAGCCCCACATGAATGCCTGACAAAAACCTCCATCTTGATGAGGTATATAGTATCATAGTTTGATTTCCAAATCTTTAATCAAATAATTTATTTTTTTTTTGAAAGTATTCCCCAAAATTAAAAGCCTCAAACCAAACTGCACCTCACATGAAAAGACAGTTTGTTATGATTTTGTGTTTCGTATCTTTTCTATTTTACTATTTTTAACTTTCAAAGTTTATACGGAGTATTTTATGTTTTGTACATTTTTTTGACAGTTTTATTCACTTTATTAAAAGGATAAGATAGCTTTTTATGGTTTTCTGGTTCGTAATATTTTATGTTTTACTATGAGGGTGTTTCTTTTCATCTAGGTGTGGAAAAAAGTGGGCTCAAACCATTAATATCTCTTAATTGAAAAGGGTATTAAAACTTTACACTCCCAATTAAGTGGCTAATTAAGTGGTTCATATGGAACCACTTAATTTAGTAAACACCCCCTATGTTTGTTTTATCAAACTTTTATACTTTCTATTCCGTGTTTTTTATTTCATTGTTTTATAATAAAACAAAAATTCTAAAAATAAAAAATATAACAAGGGTATTACTTGTAATTTTATCCAAACCCTTTGAAAAAATGATACTTACTCAACGTCAAATCGCTATTTTCATATGTTAAGCATAGAAAATTTCAACTTAGATACAAAATTTTCTAAATAACTAACGAACAAATCTTGACATTCATTTTCTCACTAAATTAAAAAATATTCATTTACATAATCGAATCATATCATCGCAACGAGAATTAAATAATCTTTTTATAGAATGACATTTTTATATACTTTTAACGAACTTTTTTCTAATTTATATTTATGAGTGTTAAAATTCACGCCCTGAAAAATCACACGTGATTTATAAAATCACTTATGATTTTTAAAATAACAAATCACATGTGATTTTTCATATCATAAGTTTCAATACTAAAAAAAGCTCGAAAAAAAGTTCACCTAAAGTATATCAAATATCTCGTCTACTAAAAGATAATAATAATAATAATAATAATAATAATAATAATAATAATAAACTCTCATCATGATTGTGTAATTTTTGTCACTTAGTGATTTAGCGTTTACAATATAACTTATTTTCAAAAAAAATTGTGAAAAGTGAGTTTTTATTTTGATGAGAAAATGAATGGCTGAACTTTGTTCATTTGAAGTTAAAAAAACTTGTAATCTATGTTGAACTCAACTAAAGCATAACGAGTGTTCATTTTATATTTCGATGACAAAAAAATAGATCTTAGTGGATAGATATTGTGAAAAACTAGAAGGGGGTTGAATAGTTTACCGCTTTTTATTCTTAATTATCTATTAAAACTTTACGTTTGTTTAACGATATAGACTCAAATTACTTGTTTTAATATTTGAAAAACTTTACGTTTGATCAAAGATATAAACTCAAAATACTTGTCAATCTTTGAAAAGCTTTACGTGTAATTAACGATTCTAAATAAAGACAATATGTAATATGCAAAGATAAAGAAAGAAACGATCAAACCACAACACGATTGTTTATCGTGGTTCGGCTACAAGGACTCTTTTTTCTTGCCCTACATCCACGCCCCGAGTTTCCAACTCGAGAGTTTCAAGCACTAGTCAACAATCTCCTTTCCCGGGTGGAGAAACCTTTACAATCGTCGCTTACACTTTATCCGGTACAAAGCTAGATATCGGGTCCTAGTTCAAGGTAGAACCAATCTAACGTCGCCTATTCACTATTTTCGACACTAAGCTAGATGTCGAGTTCTTTTACAAGGGTACAACCACTCCCGATACTTCTTTTACAAGGGTACAACAACTCCCGACACATTATGTATTTTGAGGCCTAAAATACTAACCGATCACTTCTACACAAGATACAAATGAAGTATAAACTACCAAAGTTCATACATAACAAAGCTAACAAGTCTTGCAACTTTTGAGTTAAAACTTGTAACTTATTTGAAGAACTTGTGAACTCCTTTGCTACATAAGAGAATCACACAAGTCAAATGTTACTGAGTTAGATGAGAGAATATGTGAAATATATGTCCTAAAGTGATGGGTAAAAACTAGCAAGTAGCTTGGTATTTATAGCAAATCCTTCAGTAGGTCTGGCGGATACGGCGAAACCCTCAGATGGGTTCCGCCCGTGTACCTCCAGGGTTCCGCCAGGCACACAGTAGGTTTTGCAATAAATCTTTCCAAACCAACCAAAGTCACATCAACTACATTCTAGTCAAACACATTGAATCAAAGGTGGAATGCTTCCAAAAATGTATAAGAGCTTATGATAAGTCAAACACACAAACTTACCATAAATGCATGTTGATGTGATGTGACACTTACTTATTTAAGAAATAAAAACAATGTTATGTTAAAAGAGAAATGTAAAATCTAGTTATACAAGACTTAAAACTAAAGTGATGTTTTTACTATAAACAAAAGTTCATACTTTGTCATTAACAAAACTTAGCAAAGATCGTAAAATATAGATAACATTTTTAGGCGATATTTGTATTAACAATCTCCCCTTTTTTGTTGATGACAAAACATAAACTTTATTTATAAGTAAGCCACTAGTTTTAGTGTTAAGTCTTATGAAGTTTGTATTAAAACTTGTTTTTGCTAAGATGATGTGATATGCAAGAGAAAAGATGAGAACAAGTTTAATATAAATTCTCCCCCTTTTTGTCGAAACAAAAAGAAGAGTAGCAAAGCGGAACTATGCACGTGCTCCCCCTTGGTTGATACTCCCCCTAAAAGGAGTGCCAAGATAGGAGACATGGATCTTGAACCTACAAAAAAAAAGTTAGTTGTCTCAATGGACGAGCAAAGAGCAAGTCATGAGGTGAAGAGTTGCGAAGTGGAATAATGCAATTCTCATGCTCCCCCTTGAATATTACTCCCCTAAATGGAGTATCAAGGAAGGGAAACATGGATAATGATTCTACAAAAAAAAAATAGTTTCTAAAACACAATATGTATGCTACTATAGCAAGGCAAAGTTTTACTCATAATGCCTAAATGGTCAACAAACAAGGCATATCTTTTCGTAGAATGAAATTTATTTCATGTAAAATTTGACTTTAAGAAAGTCAAAGACAATAAATTGGAAAGTTAACATCCTACTTCTAAAAAAAAGAAAAATAAAACGAAACTACGAACATAAAATCCTATATCTATGAAAGAAAGCAATCATTTTCCTTAATGAGAAACATTTTCAAAAACAAGGCTAAGGTTGTTTAAGGATGAAAATGTGTGTTGGAGGATGTAGCGGGTTTCATTTTGTATGTTGTGGAAGTGAAACACTTTTGGTTTGTTGGTTTGTGTTTTTGGTGTTATTATAATTGGGCCCCTATTGTTGGAGACTCTAGAGTTGAGGTAGGTGAGACAAAGACTCTAAACGGTCCAAAATGTGGTTTAGGATCAACCTCATTTCTTCGGTTAGCATGCAAATATCCGTTCAACACCCTTCACTAATGTGAGCGGTTCTTTCGCAATGTCCGCAATCATGGCGGGGAAAGTTTGGTGGAAGAGAGGTTTGATTTGTTGGTGGTGGATGGTTTGAACTTGAAAGAGCAAATGTGGATGGTTGAGAGGTGTTTTTGGTTCCTTCACTAGATGAGTGTAACGTTGTTTGTAAAACCATAATATGGTTGATTTGGGAGTCAACCATACGTTGAAGGCATGAAGGTGGTTTAAATGAGTGTCAATCTCATCATTAAGGTTTGGAGATTTTTCCCATATGGATGCTTCTATTTTCTTATACGAAGGAAATAGAGATTCAAAGTGTTGGGAATGCTCTTGTGGTGGTGGTGGTTGTTGTGGTTGTGGTGGTTCTTGTTGTGGTTGTGGTTGTTCTTGTTGTTGAACAAAGTGGCAGAAGCTTGGTTCTCCGAAAGGATTACCATGAAGGTCTTTGTAAATTGGGTGAAACACAAAAGATTGTAAGTGTGTATGACCTTGATCTTGTGGGAAAATTGATGGTCTAGCATAACGGTAAGCTAAACGTTCAACCAATGATGGTTGATGAGGTGCATAATCTAATGACTCATTTGGTTGAAAACTTGGTTGTTGTTGGGTTTCCATTTGAGCAATGGTGTCAAAGAGTGACAATGACGGAGGGCTTGATGATTTAGGTGATAGGTCTTCTAAAGTTTCCAAATAGGGTAGTGGTGATGTTGGTGGTGTATGGAAAAGTTCCATTGGTGTAAGTGTTGGTGATTGAGGTGATGGAGTTTCTGATAGTTGAGTTTGTTGAGAATATGATGTTGAATCACTTGAAGGTCTAGTTGGTGGCGGAATAGTGGCTATGTTGGTGTTGCAATGTGTTGGAGTAGCAAGATTAAGCAAATCTTGAATAGTGATCACATTGGTATTGCAAGGTGTTGAGGATGGTGTTGAGGTAGTAAGGTTAAGAAAATCTTGGATAGGTGAAGAAATGTCAAGTGATGAGCTTGATTTGATGGTTTTGTTGAAGCAACACGGTTTTACACTAATCCTAGTGGTTTTTGCAAGGGATTTTGATGATTCGGATGAGGTGTTGGATTTAGTCATTTCAAAAGTGAGGTTTTGAAGCTTTAAGAGAAGGGATTTTGATGGTGATGGTGTGATTTGAAGTGTTGCAAAATTGTCAAATTTATAGAGTGGAAGAGATGTTGGAAGGGGTGTTTGGATTTGATGTTTTACCATACAAATGTTGAGGTTTCTAATGATTTAGAAAATTTCCAAGAACATGTCAAATCATTGGATGTCAATCCAATGGAATTGGGTAGAGTAAAAGACTAACTTATGCGCTCAATGCTAAGTGATCATGGGAAGTGATTTGGTTGAAAATGTTCTAAAGGTTTTGAAGGATCCTTTGCAAGGGTTCCTTGGGTTAGTTATGTTTGAATTTAAGTTTTTGGCGGGAAATGACTTCCTAATTGTTCTAGTGAGTGAGAGTGATCCTAATATGTTTATTGGAAGTAAGGGAAGATGTTTCTCATTAAAGATAATGATTTGACACTTTACAAATTTTGAAATTTAGAAAAATGACAAAAATTTTCTGCAGGTGACTGGCGGAACCCTCGCGAAACACAGGCGAAACCCTGTTTTACACTGGCGGAACCCATTTTAGGGTGCCGCCAGATCCGTCAGGCCTGAAAAACAAGGCAGTCCACGTTTTTGACCCGCGAGACGATTTTCAAATTTTTCGAAAATTCTTAAAAATGAAAATTTATTATATTTCTGATTAGGAAATGCAAAAAATGACTATGTAGACATTCATATCATAGGACTTTGACCGGGGGCTAGCAATTTTCACTATACTTAGTGAAATTTTCCATAAGCATAAAAAATTGACAAACACCTCAAATATTGTCAATATGCATAAAGGCTCATACAAAACATAATCCGACTAAAGAAATAAAGCATGGAAGTAAAAATCAATACAAATCACATAGTTTAACACATACAAAGTTCTAAAACCTTCATAAGCTAAACACTCCTTAATCATACATCTCACAACCAGTCTATCTTCTTATTGAACTTTCTTAGGTATCTTCCAAAGCACTTGAAAATTTCTTTGGTTTGCTTGAACTCTTCGGATGCATTGCTAATGACGGAAAGTTCTTAAAGGTAGTCTAAAGGGGGTAGCTTAGAGTTAGGAAGTCTATCATCATCGCTCATATCGGATGATGATGATGATGGCGAAGGAGAGCGAGTACGCTTGCCCTTAGCTTTGAAGACTCTTTTATCACTTAAAAGGACGAAAATGTGAGGAAAGATAGAATAGTCAAGGCACATTCCCTTATCATTAGGAGGAATGGGCGAGATTGCTCTAAAGAGGCAGGTGAGAAGCATTCCATAAGGAAGAGCGGTTATTCCTACCAAGGATATGTCGGCCATTCTTTTGGCTAGGTAATAGGCTATGTTAAAAGGTTGACCGGTGGAAATGCTATAGAGCATGTAGCTAAGACATGTGTTGACATGATCTCTATTTCCTGTGGAACTTATAACGTTGGCTCTAAGAATTTCTTCCCATTTCTTAAATTGTGGTTTAAGCTCATTGAGTTCCATACCAAAAGGGTCCTTATCTACCTCATTTTCCGAACGATTCTTCTTAATTGTTGAGGTCCTAACAAAGAGATGCTCACGAATTTCTTCCTTATTAGCAAGAGGAGTGTCGTATGGATGATAACGCTCAATGGAATCAAGACTAGAAAGGGGCCACTTATCCGTGTAGAGACATGTACCCACATTAGGGACACCAAGAATTGTTGCAAAATCTTTCAAGGGTATGATGTTTGGTATTTGATTGGTTGTAAAGGTTAGTGAGAACTCACCATCATCATCGAAGAAAAGGCTTATGGTTGCATAGAATTCTAAGATGAACCTAGGACAAATTTGCTCATCGATGTCTAGGAGGCAATCAAAGTTGATTGCGGCAAAGTTTTGACGAATGGATGTTCCTTTTAGGAAGGATGGATCAATGGTTCTTCCTTCATGAACGCAGCGTTTTTCTATACTCTTAAAGGTTTCAACTTGATCTTTAGTAAGGCCTTTGGTCCAATGGTGTTTGGGTAAGTACTTAAGAGTTTCCTTGTGATCGGAGAATGTTGCGGGAGGCATGTTGATTCCTAGAAAACACAAAATTTAAGTTTAAATTAATGACTTTTATAATGTGGATATTCTAGTATAAGCCTATATGAAAACAATGCGGAGGTGCGGTTATCTTGACTCATTTTTATGCTTGAACCATTTTTGTAATGCAAGTTATGTTATAAAACAAAAGATAACCCAAACGCTCCTAGTTCAATATAGCTTCGTTTGAATATACCCAAAAATACATATTAGTTATGTATTCCCTTTAGCATTCAAGAGAAATTATGCAAGTGATGTTTTAATGACGTTTTTCATTTGTTTTAACAATGTGGTGAAAGGTGGTGTTCTAGTGATTTTGGAAAGACAATGAACTTGGTGTGTTTGGTAAATCATGATAGTAACAAGAAAAGTACAATTCCTAACTAATGGAAATTATGATTAGTTTACAACCAAGGTTTTTCATGAATCAACAAGTTTATACATAAACCCTAAGATTCTAGTTAATGTATGTAGATGAAAATGATAGACTTTGATTGAAAATGCAATTATGATAAAAATACTTACAAAGTTGATTGGATTGGAAGAGATGTAAGTGAGAGCCCTAATTTTCATGTGGTAAGGTGTTTGTGAGTGAGGGATGGCTATTGGTAAGTTGAAGTTGTGAGTAAAGAGGTGTTTGGTTTTGAAATTAAAATAAAACATGCTGCAGATTCGGCGGACCAGGCGGAACCAAAGGGAGGGTTCCGCCCGTTTGGTCTCAGGGTTCCGTGGATAGTGCAGAGGAAAAATTAAAAAGGTTTTGTCTTGATTTTTGTGGTTTTATCCTAATGTTCAAAACTAAGGTTTTAGGTCTCATGAGTCTTTAACTAAGCCTAGGGAGGATGAAAGATTCTTATTCAAGAGGTTTCGTGAAAATGTCGACAATATGGTTATCGAGTAAGACTTTCTTGGTTGAGATGTTCCTCAATGAACATTTTTACCAAGGCGATGATGATGGATCACAATATGTCAATTAAGAACATAATGGATTGGATTGTCGTTGAATTCGATGCTTCCTTTGTTGAAGGGATAAAATTGTTGATAAGAGGAATTCCGTTTGTTGATGCGGGTTTGCTTGTTCTAGAGGAGCTTGTTGACGTGCTTCTTCATCCGATACTAATTTGAGAACCTTAAACGTTTTGGAGAATCATTGGATAAGTAAGTATAAAAGTGCAAGTACCACTTGTGCTTTTCTTATCAACTTATTACTGACATAATTCCATTTGGCATACACTATGGTTTCTATTCCCGTTCTTTTGGGATACCATAATCCTAGTTGTGTAGTGCCTTTTAATGTATCCAAACAAGCTCTTCCGAAAGAGTTGTTTTAGGATCTTCTCTTAAAAACGAGCACATAGACAAGCACTAAACATAATGTTGGATCTATTTGTTGAGAGAACAAGTAAACTTCCAAACATTTCTCTATGTTTAGTTTTACCTACGGATTCACTAATCTCATTCTTGATAAGTCATAAAAGACTTAATCATTGTGAACTTGTGAATAACTAGGAATGTCTTTGAGTGATTATTCCTTGCTTTTGGAGCTTGCTTAGGTTATTAAAAAGTCTTTCATAGATTTACATTATTTTCTATTTTGAAAGATCTATTTTGTTTTAATGGTTGTTTTACTCTAATGTCCAAAAACTATTTTTATCAAATTTGTTTTAATCACAACTATGACCCATGACTCAAGTTTTTATGACCATGTCAATATTGCTTGACTCAATGTTTGACACAAGACGAAAAGATGTTGTTTTTCATTTTTAATAGTTCATCTTCCTTGTTATCAATCTTAACTTACTTGTCTTATTAATGTTGGACTTTCGACTAAGTCATCATCTACCAAAGATGATATCTTAGAAGGAGGTGGTCTTTCATCGAATGTTAAATTCAATGACTCCTCGACTCTTTAGGTTTATTTACTTAAAACATTATAAGTGTAGATGTCCAAGAGATACAACTTCATAAGACTATGGGTCGAATTAGATGTGCAAATCTTAGATGTTTATAAATCATTTTCTCCCAATCATCCAAATGTATTCGAATGATTTATTTTTCTATGTGTGTCTTATATGGAACTTTAACAAAAGAGTGATTGAATTAAAGACACGATTGAAAATATAAGGTATAATGTCAAAAGATGTTGTACTACAAACATCTATGAAATGTTGTATTTTTGTTAGATTTGCAAGCATCACAAAAGTGTTGGTTGTTAAATCACTTAGGAGATTCTTAGTTAGCTCACTTGTAGACAAGTATTAAGTGAGACTCACTCAAGAGTTTCTCGTGTCTTTTCCTGAAAGTTTAAAGAGGTAAAACACCTTATATCTCCTACTAGATGTAGTGTCTAAATCCTTTAATCACGGAGGATCTAATGCTTGTTGTTACTTACATCACATAAACACCTTAGAGTAAAAACTACTTATAACACCCACGACAAAACTTAATGTCAATCAACAAGAAGCAATGAAAGGTAAGTTGAAGAGACGTGTACCTTTTAAGCTCCATAGATGAACCACCAAGAAGATAATCTTCAAGGAAATTATCTTGACTCGTAAGAAAGCTAAACTCTAATACTTATTAATCCAAGAAGGTTAGACAAACATATAAAAGTATTGAACATGATATCTTTATCCTTTTATCATGAGCTCCTAATAGAGATAGAATTACTCCTACAATTCTCTCCTAGGTTTCACAAACACAACTTGTTTTGTTTTACTTGTCGATGGTGCATTTGAGTCAAATCCTAATCTGGTTTTATCTCTAAATGACTTTTGACTTTTCAATAAGCTTTTGAGAGCTTTTGAACTTTCTTCAAATTTAGCAAGCATTTTTCCTTTTTCGTTTTGTCTTTGAATTTCATATTTGTAATCTTGACATATTTTGCATTCTAGATCAATTTCTACATTGCTTTCAAGTCTAGACATATTATCTTCTAAAATTATTTCTTTTTCAAGATTGTTCACAAGAGATTTTGAATGTTCATTGTTAAAGATAGTTTTTAGGTCCATGTTACATAAACGTTTAGACTCATTTTCTAGTTTAGAAAACTCTAGAATAAATGTGTCAAAGCAAAAGTGTTTGGTTTCAAATTGTACCTTGTTTGATGTTTTATCTAGTTGAGAATCACAAACCGGATAGTTGGCTTCATCTTCATCCGTGTCATTCCATGAATCGTAAGCAAGGCCACTTTGAGCTTGACATAAGTAATCATCTTCACTTACACCTTCATTTAAAATATTTAAACTAGTAGCACATGTATTTATTTCAACTAAATGTCTATCTATTAATTTTTCTAAGACTTCTAATTCATATGTGAGATCAAATTGATCATCTTTGACTTGACATATTTCTTGATGAAAGTTTGACATATTTTTCCAAATATCGTTAGCCGTTTGACAAAAATAC
>JARVZY010002276.1:0-31995 GCA_030686995.1 Artemisia argyi | reverse complement strand
ATATATATATATATATATATATATATATATATTGAGAAATTATAAGGACATAATTTAGATCTAAAATCAAGAGGCGTCATCCTGATGGGTTGTAAAATAAGTTGATTCATGTCTGCAACCATTAAGATGATGTCACTTGGTTTTAGGCTTAAAATTAAGCATATGTTTAGGTCCCTATCATTTGTTATTTTTTTATAAATACTCTTATTGTCTTAAAATAAGTGTCATTTTTTTTTAAGCTTTGACTTCAAATATTTTCATTTGTATTATATAACAATGATTGTCTACGTCCTCACCCCTTGCAAGGCCGGAGGTCCTTTTCTACCTTTGGTAGAACCGGAAGCAGCCTCTCTACCTTAGGTAGGGGTATGGTTGTCTACGTCTCAACCTCCCCCATACACCGTGAAGAACGGTATTGGGACCCATAACCCGTGGAAGACGGTATTGGGAGTTACTTTACTTTACTTTTACTTTTGTATTATATAACAATGATGAAAATACATGAAACTCAATTCATTTATTATATTTTATATAAAATATATATGACACACAAAAATAGTTTATGTCAAAGTTGAAAAATAGAAATTTCAAAAAGCCAAATTAGAACACGTATTTTTAAGACGGAGGGAGTATGTGTTAATTCAACACGTACGCTATCAAGCAAAATAATACTTTCTCCGTCTCATATTAAATGTCCATGTTTGACTTTTCACGCTTTTGTTTATCTACTTTGACATTAAATGTTTTTGCTTTTGTTATATAGTATTTGATAAAAAAATTTCGCAATTAAATACATTTAAAGTTTAATCCATTTATTTATTTTGTATCAAGTACTCATATTATATTACATAAACAAAAATATTTACGGTTAAAGTTAAATTTTTTTTAAAAAAAAAAGTCAAACATGACTTTTAATATGGGAAGGAGAGAGTACATGGTATCATATCATTTAAAACCCGATAATTCTTTGTTTAAAGTTCCATAAAAACATAAATATAGAATTAAAGTAAATACTCCGTACATATTATGTCTAGCAAAGTTAGCATCAGCTAAACTGATGCTGTTAAAAGCTAAAAGTTGGATCTGATCATATGCGTTTATATATCAAAATAATATGTACCATCTATTCCAGAAGATAAATCCAAAACGCTTCATATAGTATATGTCAATATGTGCAAGCTAGATCTTTTTACCAATAGCGTCTCAAAAAGTTGAAGGTCTTGAGATCTTTTTTAATCTTGTCTCACTCTTATGTTATTAACTTCTTTTAGCAAGTTATATTTAAGATTAGGCAAATGTGAAGCCTTTTTAGTCGAAGGATATATCGAGGCTTTCTTTACCTTTTAGAGTTTGCATGCACACGAGCCAAAACTAGCTTTTGACTATCCATGTATAACTGGAAATCGGTTCACACCAAATCGGTTCCCACCAAATCGGTTCCCGGTCAACCACCCCGAGTATGAAAACGTGGACTAGTAGTCTTTCCATTTAATGGCTTACATACATGCTACAACTCATCCCACCGGCAATCACCGGTAAAATACAAAGATACCTTCTTCACACTAGAAATTTATTCATAATTTTGTTTTCAGTGAACATTTCTATTTTCGACCCTTGAGATTTAATATTGTATTTATTTTGACTATGTATTACTTTTTGTTTTATGGGTCAATTTTGAGGTTTTGACTAAAAAAAAAACTAATATTTGTGATGAGACCTGGTTTTATTTCAAAATGGTATGAGAATAGACAAAATCAGAACTTCTTTTGTTTGTTAAAATAGTACAGCAATGTTTCATAGAACATACTATATATAAAAATGCAAAATTTCTTGGTAAGGTTTTAGTTAAATGTTGTTATCTTTGTCAACTAGTAGTCATTTACTACCTCATGTTTATTACGTAGTATTATTACATATGATCATTTACAAAGACGTTCGCCAATTGTTTTATAAACACTTTTATATAACTATCTATCTAGTTATAGGTTATATTGCTTAATAAAATCAATAAATAAAATGATACTATACTTTTTTCTCTCAGAAAGTTCTTTCATTTGATTTCACATATGTAAGACAATATATTATACGTAATTTCCGTAAACAATATTTTTGTTTATCATTTTGGTCTAATTCTATCTTCTTTTAGGGAGGAACAAACTTTATGCTATAATTAAAACCCTCGCATCCAAAAGTGTACATATATCCATCACATATTAAATAGTTATATAGGAATAAAAGTTGTTTTGATAGGCTGAATCAATCTACTATTATTAATAAATCATGAGTGATTGAGTTGAAGACTATATAAGGGGGTCAAATGAAATTTATTAAGAGCTAGGGAAGTAAGTTGTAATTGACCCTACTTTAAATTCCCTAGCAAGCTATCTCTCCCATCTCTCTCTCACTACAATTTTTGTATTACAATAACTATCCGAAAGACCACTTCACACTAAACACAAAACCAAAACACACACCCTTTTTCTTTCTCTCTCTAAAAACATGGAGAGTACACAAATGAAGAATCTATGCCTTTGATCAGTCTATGGAAAAGAAAGAAGATTTAAACAACAACAACAACAACAAGACCTTAAAAAACACAAACTTAATGGCAAACTCAACTTTTTCAGATCAGATTCCAACACTCTATGGAGCTAATAATAGCGGTGGTAATTTTTTTGATATACCACAAGGGTTCTTAGACGATGTGTTATCATTTCAAGATTATGGTGGCTCATCTCTTTTTGATTTGCTTCAACAACCTATTGCACCACCAAGTTTGATAGCTGAGCCACCCTCTCTTCCACCACCACCTCCAACTGAGACCATGGAGATGGTGAACACACCGACACAGAACTCGTCTTCTATTTCGTGTTCTTCGAATGATGCTGCTAATAATGGTGATCAAGATAATACTAATAGTAATAATAAGGAACATAATGATGGTGAAGACGATGACGATGATGGTGATGATGATGATCAAGAAAAGACTACTGCTAACAAACAGTAAGAACTCTTTTTTTCTAGCTTCTTGCTGGTTTTTATTAATATATATGTTGTTAAAAAAAACTAAGAACACTTTTTTTTTTCTTTCACAATTTTTTTTTTTTTTTTTTTTTTTTTTTTTTTTTTTTTTTTTTCTCATTTCCTATAAAGGTATAAGAAACCCATTTTCTAATTCATCCTTGTGAATGATTTTTTTGTGTTTTTCAGCAAAACCATCATTGATGAATGAATAAATTATCACACACTCATGGTGTATCTTGTGTGTGTGTTGACAATTAATGGTTTTGGTTCTAATAATAGTGCGTGTGTTGACATATATGAGTTTTATGAGTTCGTCAACCTTTCTTTATTGATTACTAAATTTTCATTTTCTAATAATAGTGCTATTTTCACACATCCAGCTTCTTATGTATTAGTTCATTAGTTTTTGACCGAATAAATGTAAACCCTTTTGTTGGTTTCATACATACACAGTGTTTATTCAAGATCTTTATTTTTTTTAATCAAGAAATGGTAGCTAGGACCTTTTCACACACAAAAGTAGATTTGTTGAAGAGGGGGTTATGTGATGCATAGGTTTTTCGGATTTCATGAGTAAATCTTTTATCTTTTGAACCGTATGCTTTTATTTCAGAGTATAAAAGAAAACTCGCTTTTTGTAATTAATTATTATGAGTTTATAGCTTATTCTCGAATTAAAAATGTGTGTATATTTTGCTTTGCAGATTGAAGCCCAAGAAAAAGAATCCAAAAAAGCAAAGGGAACCAAGATTTGCGTTCATGACAAAGAGTGATATTGATCACTTGGATGATGGTTATAGATGGAGAAAGTACGGTCAGAAAGCAGTGAAAAACAGCCCTTTTCCTAGGTATAATCTCTCTCTAGATTCTATTACTTTCTCTCTTTAAAACTCTTACATATTTGCTGCCCTAATAAACTGGATGATTACATCAAAGAAAAAGGGTGTTATGAAATATAAACTATGGAATTTGTACTCCACAAATTTACTCCACACACCACAAGATATAGTTGTCTTAGTATGTGGTCATGTGGTGTCCAATGTGATTTTGGTGTTGTAAAAACTATTTATCATACATTCACACAATGTAAATAAGGCCGATATGGTGTGTTTTTCAATCATATTTGTCGTTGATTAAATATACTTCCATGTTTGTTTAAATAGGAGTTATCATCGGTGTACAAGTGTGGCGTGTGGAGTGAAGAAGAGAGTGGAACGATCATCTGAAGATCCATCCATTGTTATCACAACTTATGAAGGTACACACACTCATCCGTATCCCATGACACCTCGAGGAACCATTGGAATCTTGCCAGAAACAGCAACTTATGGTGGTTTTAGTGGTGGTGGTGGTGGTGGTGGCGCCATTTCCTCTTTTCTTTTCACACAACCTAACTACCAACAACTACAACCCTATTTCAATAACCAAGCATCCAATTCAACGTCTCTAAGCTTTGGTAACACTAATGCTAATGCTCATTCATCATCATACTCCCATTATATTCAAGAAAGACGTTTTAGCCCTTCGCCTGCCTCTACTTCATTGCTTAGAGATCATGGATTACTTCAAGATGTCATCCCATTCCAGATCAGAAAAGACGAGCCTAAAGAAGAACAAAACTAATTATCAGGGGTTTGATAGTATTAATTATATATTCTGGTTAACTAGCTTCCTGCTTTCAACTATATTTCTAGTAATCTTATGTACTAACAATGTACAAGGATCGGTTTTTCTCGTGTTGATTACTTATTATCAGGTAATCTGAAACACACACTTCATCGTTGCGTAGCAAAGTTTGATCATCGATCAGTGTACAATGACTAGGTTAAGTTTTTTCCTTGTTTTTAGCTAGCTAATTATGGAAGAGTTGGCTTGTTAATGTTTGTTCTTTCGTTTATTCGTTGTACTTGCCAGATATTCCCATATTTTGCTATGGAGATTTTTGGGTATATGATTTTGTACATCTTAATTAATTTCAGACTTTCAGTTAAAGTATATGCAACACATAAAATGTGGGTTTAACTTGCAGCGCATTTTGCATCACAACTCATGCCCTTTTTTCGAGTCATCGAATATATACAGCTAGAATCTGTACGTGAGCACATGATACATACATATATACAAAGATCTACGAACATATATGTATATGTAGCTAGGCTGTAGGTCGGTCATCCGTCATCCCATGTACATCAGCCGAACAACATTAAATCTTCCTGCTCTTGTGTGAGTGTTTATTTGTTTTCTCCTTAATTATATTAGGTGTTGCCTAAGAATTAATTGAACACTATTTCAATGTCTTTGGCTCAAGCGCTTGGTGTTTGGAATATGTCTAGGCTATCAGTTGAACTATATTTTTCATGAAGTTCTTAGTGTATGTATTGGGAGACAACATACAGTTCTTGATTCGAGAGGGGTATTATAATTTTTAGATTGAGAAATATGGATCCTTACTAGTAAGGATTACATAAACATTGTTTTGAAAGTACTGTTTCCGTGCATGCGTTTATTCTAGATTAATACACATTACACTAAGTACTGTAGGACCGTCATCCTGTGAAACTTTTCCTTGCAGTTTCAAAGTAAAAGTATTGTGTTGATTGAAACATGTAAGAATTAACATGAAGACTTGACTTTAATTGCTGGTTCATTTCTAAAGATGTTACCATGAGGTGATGTCACACACACGTACAGCGGTACAGGTAAAATGCGACCTTGGTATTATATATACATCAAGATTCTTCTTACAAAGGATTGGAAATAAAAAGGAAATGTCATTCATTGCTGGTTTATTTCTTCTGAGCTTTTTCACAAATTAACATGAAAGTTATATCAATGATCACTACGAAACTTACAAGTTATATTATGGTCAGTTGGTCACTATGGAACATCAAAATGAAAAGATATTTAAGAATCAAGTAAAATTATCAATTGGGTTGTTCAACCAAGTTTAGGAGTGTTGCATTCCTTCCTTAAGTTCTAGCTTCTCGCTAGCTTTTACACTAAGGATTTACAATGTAAAGTGTAGTAGGGGACAATTGTACCAGTTTTATAACTTTATCCCATTTCATAAGACATCGCATAAGCTATATCCATGACAATGCACAACATATTAACTTGTCCCCACACGTTTTGCTTGCTCAAATCCTTGAATACAATCGCCATATACTCCTTGTACAATTAAAATAGTTTCATTCTCATTTTCTTTTTTTATTTTATCTCGTACAATAGTATTTTGAGTGAGTATGAAACTAAATTAACTAATATTTACATATAACATTCTGCATTTCTGTGGTAATGTAGTGATATTTGGAACTCCATGAGCATACGTCGTTCTTCAAGGATAGGAAAATATGCAGTACGTAGTGTTGATAATTTATTTGGACAACATCAAAATTTATGACAAAAAGGGTGAACCAGTTGATGCAAAAGGTAGACCCTAAAGTGTGTGTGTGTGCAATATGCAACTGTCTATAGTCATGGTTTTCTGATTCTTGGATTTATCAAGGAACAAAAATGTAAACCTTAACTGGATCGATTTGATGCTTCAATCTCGTATTTAAACATTTAATTTGTATTCTTGTCTATAGCTTCTTCTCGTGTTTTTAATGAAATTTTCTTTAAAAAACTCAATACAAAACAGAGATGTATATTAGTATATATAAGATCGAGTATAACACAGATAATGCACATATTATTAACCACTAAATTTTGGAATACATAAAGAGATATTAATTAATTTGAGGGGCATTGTGTGCATAGCCTCAACCCTAGAGATATATGCTTTCAATGAATGGATGCAAATAACCAAATATGGTTGTACATGTCATGTGTCAATCCAATATGTTTATGTGATAGATATGACAGGAATCTTAAATCCATGATAATTAGTAATATAAATCAAAATAACGATATGATAGGAATCTTAAATCCATAATAATTAGTAATTATATAAATCAAAATAGCTGTTACAAAATAACTAACAAGAACACAAATATGAAAGGAGAGATAGACAATTCTTAGTATTAGATGAATCAATAAAGGTTACAATATTATCTCTATTTATAGTGTAAAGCGTACAATATAATAGGGAAAGTATTAATTAGAATCATATTAACAAACAAATGTGAATCATTCATAATTTTACAATACTCCCTCTTGAATATTCATCGTTTATCATACGTTATATGGTGCTTGAAAACCGATATTGTATCTAAACTGTCTCGTTAAAAACCTTATCAAAAAACCCACTCGGATAAAAACTTGATTGATGGAAAAAGAGTGTGTTTATAATAATCCTTCCCACTTAATGTATAAATATTCTTCTAGTGTTGAGTGCTAATCTTATGAATGAGTTACACAAAAAAAATTGTTGGCTAGGATTTTATAATGAAGTCCACCAAAATTTTGGTTATATGAATAAGTCCTGTAAAGATGACAAAATATATGCGTAACTTCCACCTCAATATTATTGTACTGATTAATAAAAAGAGAAAAATATACTTTAATGATGCATATTAATTATTAAAGTCTAAGTTTCACTTATGTATGGTACCTGAGGACCAATCATTTCTTAGACACATGTGCAAAAACAATATAATAAGCGTCCAAATTTATTCCACATGTTTGAGGCATTATACTTCTATATTGTAAATACTTCTAGATTGTCTATCTCATAAAATATCAATAAGATATTTATATCCATCTCAAGACAATATGTTTCTTAATAATCATTTTTTTTTTTTTTTTTTTTTTTTTTTTTTTTTTGTGAATTTATTTATTCCACAATTCATGTCTTAAAGCATATCACTTTAGAACTCTTATTTCTGTTTCACACAAAGACCGATATATATCCAATAGCTTTTACATATTGACGTGTATGAACTTCACGTCTTAATACTTTTTGTATTTGTAAGAGATTGCGTCTTTTTATGTTGGTCAATCATTTCGTTGAGCGCACTTTTGGATAATAATTTATTTATAATCCTCATTATGCATAATAACAAGCGCTAAATTGTATGTAAACAAATTTATGGTTGTCGCTTTATTTCGATTCCATATGATTTTAGACATGGTAGAGTTAATGAGATCTCATATAGCTACCTGAGATTCTTTTGGAACCTTCATGTTCAATGTCTCTTTAGGAGATTTCCATGAGGTCTTGTATACCTCGAACAACCATCTTAATTTAATGCTCCGTATTTTTTATCGAGGATTTTAGTTGGAATCGATTAGTCTACCATTCTTGAAGCATGTCATTATAAATAGTGTCCTTGAGGGACATACTATAACCGGAGCATGACTAGCTCAAATTTTGTTTTTAGGATAGAGTATATCAATGAATATTAGATTATCCATTTAATTATAAGTTCATAATATTTCTTTCAAGTATCAGCAGAATATAATAATTCATTCTAAATTTGCAGCTAGTTCTTCTCTCCCTCTAAAGGAATTATCCTTATTTTATATCCCATATTTGTACATTTAGGTAAAGTATATAATGCACAAATAGGAAACCAAAATGGGTACTATAGAATTGTAATCGGGGTGAATACGGTATTTTCGACTTAACTAAAGTTTAGAAACTTTAAGTCTCCAAGTGCGCATAAGTGTAAATAGACAAATCACCACAATATAGAGAGAGTATAGAGATAGAGAGAGAAAAATCGACATCACGATATATACTACTTCAGGATACGGGGTTTAGATCATCCATTTGTCCAGTTGCGAATCCATGACACCTATACTATTCTACTAGTATAATCCTTATGGTGGATTACAAACCGTTTATATGCACTAAGATCGGTTCTCACAAAGAACAGATACTCCCAACAGTATTCCACCCTCTTAACCACCCACAAGAATCTCGTGATTTAACTTTCCACTAAGAGCACTAAGACCACAAATAACTTCCCCACAAAAGTATCAAATCTTAACTAGATCATCACTTGATCTAGGCATGACCACTGAGTTACAAGACTTTATTACACCCTAACTTATCCACAAGCGGATAAGACTTCAAATGTGTAACACCCCAACTTTTATAGTATTGATTTATTATATTTTAAATTAAATAGGACTATCCTTGTAATAGTTCTGCCATTAGGGACTAAACCTGCCAATTGGTGAAAGTTAAATTAAAACTCATATAACTCTTATGAGTAATTTGTAAACTCATAGAACAACCGGCTTTGTCTTCCTCCTCCTCCTTATGTCACGCGTCACACACACAAGACAAATTCTAGCGTTTGATTTAAAACTTATTTTATCAAGTTTAAGACAATGAATCACTATATTGAAGGTTAGAGGTGCAAATTATGGCTTCCTCACAATCCAATTCAAGGTAAACATTATACCTAAGTCGTTAATTTCATGTTTTATGATTACCCAATATTGGGTAATGCTTAAAGATAAGAACTTGATGCCATATATGGGGTTTTATAGAAATTTACAAGAGTATGTTAAGATGTGATTTTCTAAAATCACTAAGAACATGTGTTAATAATGTGTATGAGTTAAGATAAAATGATAGATATCTTATTATGATGCCATAACACCAATTTATGGTGTTAATTTTCAGAAAGTGTGATTATGTCACATGTGAGCCGCAGAATCAAACATCCCCTTATGGCCTTGTTCATTCTAATGCTTGTTTATGACAAGTTAAGTTTTATTCTAAGTAGCTCCATGTATAATTACATGTTTCTAGGTTATAAAGGTTAGCCGGGGACGTTTACGGGAGCTCGCAATAGGTTGCAAGCTTTATGCGGTGAGTAACGTATATAAAAGTAGAAACGGGAATTTAGTAACCGTTAGATGTATTACTCATTTTGGGGTGCTTACGTTTAAGTACACGTGATATTCTCATGTTACGAGTTCATGTTAGTATATTTACATATTATGAGTTCTAGTGACTTACATTACGTAAGCTTTGTTGAGTCAAATTCTGACCAAATTATCCTTCACAAGTATTTGAAACATTAAATTAGTCTAAGTTGAGGATAGCTGACACATCAGAGATTCAACTCTCTCTTTCTCTCTCTCTGATAAAGTCAACACGTAAACCAAAGAGCAAAGTTTACCCCTTGACTGAATGATCAACACATCTGATCATCATCAGTTATCCAAAAGACTCAAATGTAAAACACCTTTGAGTGAACCTCAGAGAAGTCAGAGTCAGAAACTACTAAATGGAAAAACAATGGTTTTAAGGGACTCATTGGATGTTCATATATCTGAGGATAACACCTCAGGTATATTATATATCTTATTAGCCACAACAGTCTTGCTTTGCAAAAGACAAAGTCCAAAACTGAATGAAAACTTTATAACCTGATAACAGAGTCAGCAAACGAAGGCAGAGAAGTGACAAACCCCTAAGACCTAAAGGACTAACAAATGTCTTTAGGTCTTTAATTGTGACTTATCATCTTAAGTCATGCAGAAGAACCAGTTGCACTTATCAGATACACTCAGAGTATTTCTTCAACATACTTACAAAGTGTATCCTTGGAGCTGACTGGAGTATTCAGACACGCTTAGGCGAGAGTAATTTAAGCTAAGGAAAAGCCGGAAAACCCTTGGTAAGATAAGGATTCATCGATAACACGGAAAGCAACTTGCATGTACAAACGTTGTCAGCACAGTAAAGCAACCCTAGCCACATAAGTACACGTGTACCTTACTTCCAGTTTGCTTCTAGTTTAGTTATTACTATTCTTTGAACTACTAACAGTGTATCTCCCTTTGTCTATAAAAGAGAGGTTAGTAGTAGTGATAGGTAACAGATTCATCTCTAGAACACACTTCATCTTCTAAGTGGGATCTTCCTTTTCATAATTTAAAAAGCATCATTTGTCATTGCTAGGGATAGTATTCCACAACTATCCCTCGTTAAGCCTTCACCTTAACCTCTAAAGTGAGATTGATACAGTCATAATGTACAAATTCGTATTATTGGTTGTTCTAGGTTAAGATTATGTAACCATGCCCGTATATATAATGAACATAAGTTATTTACATTTGCTCGAGCTTTTATTCTTACAATTCATTGTTTTGCACAAATACGTCAAACCAACAAGCTTATTTGTGAAATAAAGGTGGACGGGTCAAAATAGCCCGTAACGACTCGTGTGGTCTTAGTAACATGTTTTTAGTACATATGATGAATCTTGGCTTACTTTAACGTCCTAAGTGGACAACATGATTAAAAGATATTTGCCTTGGCTAATGGCTTTTGGAAAAGATTTTTCAGTTGGCGTTATGTAAAATGGGAAGACTTATTTTGGTCATCTCCCTAAGTCCAAATCTTGTTGTGAGTTTACCTAATATCTCAAATATCATGTACAAAACTGTATTAAAAGATCCACTTTAGTCAGGTAAGAGGAAAGTCGACTTGGAAAATTCGAAAACGCATAGACCAGCCCATGTCGCGCTGGAACGCCAAGTCTAGTGATGTGCGTTTTTGGTTTTTGGCTTTTGGCTATCGTACATGACTTTAAATGTTTCGTAATATATATTTACCATCACTAAAACATAAAAGAGACCTTGACGTTAAATTGCACCAACAGATATTTTGGTTTATAACCAGTTATATAAAGGAGGATTTATAATAACATTTTTGGCATGATGCTAATTTTATTGTTGTTGATATTATATCATGGCCCCATAAAACATATAATTTTTTTTTTCATTATCACTGAAAATTTCAAATAAATTCACTGTATTCTCATAAAGAAATAGATAAAATGGAATGTCTTGTTCACATTTTAAGTAGTTGAGCTATTTATCATGCAAACTTGAGGTTGCAATTTTGATGAATATTTAGATGATGCATTGATTTTAGACGCTAAATTATTCATATGGTAGATGTATATTTTTTAGGGGTGTTGAAAAAATCCGAGAAACCGACTAACCGAGCCGAACCGCTCAATCGGAAACCGAAAAAACCCGAAAACGAAGAAACCGAAATCGAAAAAAACCGAAACCGAAAAAACCTGCTTATCACAGTTTGGTTTCGGTTTTTACTTTTTGATATTCGCGGTTAACTGAACCGAACCGTGCTTAATACATGAAGGCTTTTTTAACTAAATATTCAAATAATTGTATAAGTATTAATTATATTATTGTACTAATTTTATTGTGTAACGCCTTTTTTGCTCATAATGTAAACATTTCTAAACATTTATGTGTAAAAGTTGCCAAATGCAATCGTAATCTATAAACGTCGAATAACTCTTATTTTGTTAATTGATTATGTATGCATATTTGAATACAATTATTCTAACGAGATAACTTTTATATGATTGTTATCTATTAAATGTCAATTAATTTTAGTAAAATGACATTTTACGCTTTAGAACGTGTTATTGTTTATACGGTTAAACTCGATTAAACGTCTAAAATGGTTAACCGTGACCTGAACCGTGGATAACCGATCATTTCTGGTACCCGCTTGTCCGGTTACCTGCTTAGTACAGTTCGGTTCCGGGTAGTAAAATTAATTATCCGCTCCGCGATAGATAGTTTAAATCTTTCAACTAACCCAACCGAACCGCCCCGCGAACACCCCTAATATTTTTAGGTACATTCACTTGTTTCTTTTCCATAATATTGAAGGATTGAGTCCCAAATCTAATTGATGGGTGAATAATAGACTTCCTTTAATAGAAAAACTATGTTAGATTGAACAATCTTATAGTTTTTGCATCATTAATGACTCGGGATGGTTTAATCGGTCATACCGGAAAATATTATAATTATGCCCCATAAACTTATGTTATGGCTAGTGATTATCTATCACACTAATCTATGCATAATGCATGTTGAGAGATGCAAGAGAATATAATGCATCATTAATATGAAATTTTGTCCCTCATGACAATTTTATATTTTCTTTTATGAAGCATTTATGCAAATCTCAAAGTATGTGGCATAAATTCTTACATCTATGAAGTTAGTGTGTAAATTTTATTTTTATTTTTTATTTTTTACACACTCGTATTTTATATACATCACATTTTCATTTGCTTCGTTTTTATTTGTCACTACTAGTGTTGTCATTTTCATATTACTTCAACAATAGTCTTTACCATGATAAATGATCTTTAGACCTTTATCATAATATTATCATATTCACTTGAGGGGAATGAAGATTTTCATCATTTTATAACATTTTGGAGGAATGAAGATTATGATCATATTCACTTGAGGATTGGAGATCTCTACATTGATCTGTATATTATCACATTTTCTTGAGATATTGTATTTGTAATTCACTTGAAGAATCATATAGAACATGATGTTCTTAAAAAGAAAATACAATCATAATAGCATGAGATTTTGATGTTTCGATTTTGAGAGACATAATAGACCAAATCTTTAAAAAAATATATATAACAATAACTTGAAGTTATGTTAACCATTAAATTTATATTCTAAAAAATTAAGGAAATACATATTAATGTACTATACTTGCCACAAATTTTACTTTCGTGTACTGAACAAATATATATCCTTATATGAGTACTGAACTTCCATTTTTTAGTCTTTTTGATGTACTTTGTGACATTTTTGCCCCTGGATTTTTAATAATTTGAGGGGCAAAAACGTCACAAAGTACATCAAAAATACCAAAAATGAAAGTTCAGTACGCATATAAGAAAATATATTTATTCAGTACACGAAAGTAATATTTGTGCCAAGTATGATGCATTTTGAAAGATTTTGCCCAAAAATTAATAACATTAGCTTTGAGGTTATGTTATTTGATTGTTAACCATTAAATTTATATTCTAAAAAAAATATATAACAACAAAACTTATAATAAAGCTTGATGTTTTACTTTTCTTCTAATACAACATGAGGTTATGTTATTGGTTCTGTTAATTGAATCAAATTAGAACTTGAGGTTATAGTTATATTTTTTTAATATAACATGAGGTTATTATTTTTGATTTTCTCTTTGTAATCACAATAGAACATTTGTTGTTCTTGCAACCTAAAAGAGAGTTTATCAAGAAAATAATTAAAACAAAATTCTCTTTGCGTAATCACTATAAAACATTTTTGTGTTCTTGTAAACTATAATAGAGTTTGATTTAGATAAGAACAATATATAGTTAATATTTGTAGTGAACCGGTTTAACTTGGGCATTCTAAATTAATAAAAGTAAACATATAATGAAATAATGATCAAACCTACAATTGTCGAATGAAGACATTGGTTCTTTATGAGCTTTTGATCAACAAATAACTACGAATTTGGACTAGAAAGTTTCTCCATAACAACTTATAAATTAGAATATATTATCATCATCATTGTTATTGATTTAAAACCATCAAAGCCTACGTCAATATTGACTGCCGTAAAGTTTTTTTCCTTATTTAATATTTTTTTTTACAAAGAACAGTGATATGAAATTTAATACTAACAAGTAACATAAAGGATTGTGTAATACTTTATAATTGGAGTTTGAGAATTACTTTTTTATCATCGCATTGCAAACTTCATTAAGCATTGCAAACTGCATTAATGTTTTATCTCTTACCCTTTTGTTGTCGCAATTCTTGTAAAACTTTCGCCAGAACCTACTTCATGACTTTTAGGGTTTGTATTTTAGAGCTTGCTAATAACATGTTACAAAATAACAAACAAGAACACAAAAATAAAAAAGGAGAGAGAAGTCTTATTATTAAATGAATCAATAAAGGTACAATATAGGGCTGAGCATGGACGACTCAAAATCGAACCAGACCGATAAAACCGACCGAATTGACAAAAACAGAGCGGACCCGACAACCTTTCTGTTCGGTCTCGGTTTCATGTTTTTCCTATTTTCGGTTTCGGGTCAGTTCGGTTCGACCCAGCACCGACAAAAACACACATAAACCTAATCGTACCAACCATATTCGGTTTGGTTTCGGTTCATGTTTTTCATGAAATCGATTCTCGGGTCGGTTCGGTTTTAGACCTGATGAGGTATGGTCTCCTCTGGATACTTGGGAGGAGATAATCACAATTAGTCTTTAATATTTCTAAGATAAATTCACTCAATGACCATCTCAGTGCTTGCTCAAGAAGCATAGCAACGGAAGCAGTGCCTGCTCAGGAAGCATAACAACGGAGCAGTGCCTGCATCGGAGTTAGTACACTGACCATCAGAGCTAGTACACTGGCAACTGACATACATAGTGCGATGATGTACGAATAGTACAGATCGAGCCACAGATGCTTGGTCCATAAACTAACATGGAGACAAGTTTAACCCTGAAGACCAAGCCTGGTGCTTATCAGTGCTTCAGGCGCTGCACCTAGAAGACAACTTAGCTTCCACAAAGAGTTTTGTCATGGAGCTAATCACAGGTAGTATAAAAGGAATTCTTCACACACATAAACAGGGATCCTTTACACACACACTCCGATATAGCCTTCTCTCTATTATACACTTACTCCTTTTTACTTGCCACTCATTACTCACTTATACCAATTACTTACTCTCACGCCGGAGTTGGTTTCGGACTAAAAACCCGAGGTGAGCTAACGGTGTTCTCTCTTATTTCAGCCTACAAGACGAAGGAACTACCGTGGAGTCTCCTGAAGCTTAGGGTTAAAGAGCATCTACAGAAATTTGCTCAAACAAGACCTTTGCTCAGCCCTAACTAGAATATGACATCTATTTATAGTGTAAATAGGTACAAGGGAAAGTATTAATCAAAATTAGAGAAATGCTATATCTTGCTACACATTCTTCTACTTACCCTTCTACTACTTATGTGTCAGTCATCTAACGGTGAATGAGAAAGTGAGCCATGTTTATAAGTTATGGATGATTAACACTTAAGTGGTAGGATGAAAGGTACATCATTCATAAATCATAATTTTACAATAAGTAGAATAGGGCAATTGCATATATACCCACTAAAACTTGCATATTTGCATATATACCCAAAATATGCTTAACTTGAATTGTACATGATGCATTAAAAACTTGTATTTTAGGTAAATATGCAAGTTTTTGAGTTTTAGTGGGTATATATGCAATTCTCCCTTACAATAATAACATATATATTATGATTATAAATTTACATTTCTGAATTGATAGGATACAATTTTGGTGTGTATATGAATAAACAGTAGAATTAGTGACTAAATGTGTTTGATTTTATGATAACTTTTTTTTTTTTTTTTTTTTTTTTTTTTTTTTTTTTTTAAATAGGTATCGATTAGAAACCTGACAAGATCAATAATCAATTATTTGGTGGCCTTTGATTATGAATAGGATAAATCAATTTACAATCATTCAGAATGCACGCGGCATATATTTGTAACACAACAGACAAACTAAAAACTATTATATGAACTCGAATATAGTTCTATTCGAACAAAAGCGAGAATATTACTATTGGAACAAGTGTATTAAAACTAAATTGAATTGAAGTATATAAGCAAATACAATGACTAGATATAAAAATTCAACATAGGTGAATGAAAAGGTTTGCAAGTTACTGATATTTCTCATATCCATGGTACCATGCATAAGTTTGTTTGAGGGGTTGTGGCTTCTTGTTGTCTTTTTATGTTGGTTTGGTTTTGTCTAGGTTTATTTAGGTTTGGTTTTGTAGGTGTGTCTTTTGTCGTTAGCTTCTTGCTAATTATGTAATATAAATTTTCCGCTAAAGAAAATCCATGCATACGCTGAATTGAATAGCGGTTAATATAATGATGTTTCAAAACAAGTAGCTAAATAATCAAAATATATGTCGATCTTATGATATGATTCACATAACTACATATCACACAATCAATGGTAGTTTATACATAATCACAGGCTATAATCAATGCAATGATACTGTCTAAACAACAAGCTAAGTTAAGTACATTTCTTATCAACATATATAAATTTTCGATTAAGAATCTATCTGGATAGAACAAACTTCTAGCGATTCAAAATACAAACGTGAACACTTACTAAACGTATTATACACGTAAAGAGGAGTTCGAATCTAATTTCTTTGTCGGATCCAGATCAATCATG
Source organism: Artemisia argyi (assembly GCA_030686995.1). Lineage (NCBI taxonomy): Eukaryota > Viridiplantae > Streptophyta > Magnoliopsida > Asterales > Asteraceae > Artemisia > Artemisia argyi. The sequence goes on along the minus strand of JARVZY010002276.1, from coordinate 14,938 downwards.
TGGTAGGAGAGCAGGAGAAGCAAGAATATTAATCAAAGAACAATCGAGTAAAAAGTAACACAGTGCTCTAAGTTGGAACAAAATTATATAAACAAGCAAGTGAAGTTATATATCATCATCCTTTCAAATACAAATATATTCAACAAATAGATGACACCCATTTTGATGAGATGCATATGAATACTTCTTCAAACATAACTTTAACAATATTTAAACGAAAATTTCAATTGAAAATAGTTTCTTTCTCATAAAGTATAAAAGCAATCATCTTTGCTTTTGATATTGTTTCTTTTATAACAAGATCTTGTATGAAGAAAGATTGGCCATCAAAATCTAAAGTTAGAAAGCATGAAAAGACAAGAAATCTTCTTATAACTTTCTTCTTTCATGCAACAATTGAATATTCTTCTACTTTTGAGATAATTGGGACAAGAAAATAAATCAAACAAGGCAAAATTATTTAAAATTGTAAAAAAAATATTTTTGTTCCAGAAAGTATCATATACTAAGAATATTATTGTTCTTATAATTCAGGCTTTCCAGCTATTAAAATAATACTTTCTATACAAGAAAACGTGGATATGCAAAACTCGCTAGTGAGAAATCGTTTCTACATTTTATGTCATAAAACATTTCTTGCTTATTACTCCCTCAATCTCATATTAAATGTCCTGTTTAACTTTTTAAAGTATTTCTTTCTCAAATTTGACTTTAAATATTTTTGTTTGTGTAATATAATATTTGATACAAAATATATGAATGTATTAAGTTTTAAATGTATTTTCATTGCATATAATTTTTATCAAATACTATATAACACAAGAAAAAATATTTAAGTTCAAAGTTGATAAAGAAAAACTTGAAAAGTCAAACATGGACATTTAATATGGGACGGAGAGGGTATTCACATATTAGTTTCCCGAACTTGACAAACTGGATCATTTAGTACCCTAAACTTTTAAAGGTGCATAATGCTACCCCAAACTTGGCAAACTGAAATTACCACTACCTATAATAAATTAACTCCATAACTTATTATTTATTAATTTTTTCTAAAAAACAAATTAGTAAGGCTTAATGTAATATTGCTGATTTATACTTAAACTTAGGATAATTGATCATATTTTATTTAAAATTGAGTTAATTTCATTTTTGTAATTAATATAATATTATATTTAGTTATTGAGAATAAATATACATTTGAAATAATACTTTATAAAAAATGAATAAACTGCATTATGTTTGATATATAAATTTCGTATTATATACTAAATGTTTGTTTCACATATTTTTTAGACCATAACAATTTAACTATTTATTTCTTCATATGCATATGTTAAATTAAAAATTACAAAAACTCATATAGAGTTAGTTATAAATTAATCTAAAAATTATTTGTATAAAAAGTTAATAATATAATATAAAGATATATTAAGAGTAATGTGTTAGAGATATTTTAGAAATAGATACTACATATATATTCTAAATAATCAATAAAAACAAACTTTACTAAATTAATTTTTAAAAAGAAAAAAGACAATTAATTGTTGAGTTAATTAGCATAGGGTAGTAGAAATTCCATTTTGTCAAGTTCAGGGTACCATTATGCATCCTTAAAGTTCAGAGTACTAGATGATCCAGTTTGTCAAATTCGGGGTACTAATATGTGTTTTGGCCTATTCTAAATACTTCGTAATCAATTAAAATAGTATATTGATACCATATTGTTTCATCACAATTTGAAATCTGACTGTACATGTAATCAAATTAAATGCTTCATTATGAGCTAGGAGTATGAATAATTATTGGTAAAAGTTAAGGCTTTTAAGATCGAGATCCTATTATGGATTGTTTTTGTCTTTGCAAGATCAGAATCATAAGATCAGATCAAGATCGAAAGATCATGCTTAAATATTTAAATGCCTTATATATCTAGTTATTCGTAGTCAAGCTGATTGTATAGCAAATTTATAAATAAATAAGAGTTCTCAAAGTTATAATAATATGAAAATGCAACTCATAATAAACTAGTTTAGAATACTAAAATAAATAATCGATAATTAAGGACGCTGAATTTGTTAATTTAAATATCTATATATTTTACTCTTATAAAACATTTATTATTATACATGCCTATGTTATTCTTTCACTTTAACAAAATTCATTTATTTATATAGATCAACATATGCCACCGGTAAAATATCGTGCTATCCTTAAGTATGGCCTCATGACTCCTTTATTTCTAGTTGATGAGTGACTCACTCCAAATATTAGTGTGAATAACTTATACATTGTTTGCGAAAGTTTACATGTTGCTTAAGATTAGTGTGAATAACTTCCTTTAATGTTTTCTTAATTAGATAATGTAATCACCTTGATGTTATGCATTTGTTGATGATATATACTAACTCGATCTTAAAACCGATAAGTTAGTCGTGATGTAGAGAATTGAATTGATAATATTGGTGATGAAACTAGTAATAAAAAAATATATAATAGCTTAAAACTAAAGCAAAATCGCATAAAATGATTTTCTATGCATTTCCAGTGACGTTTTTTTAAGGTTACATCATGCATCACTAACATATATTTAAAATTCATAATGTTAAATGGATGCCAATGGATTTTAATAGTTGGTTTTTTTTGTTTTGATATTGTAGAATTAAATTCCGAGTCAATTTGTTAGATTAATAGTTATGTTTAGGGCTGAGCATCGGGCGAAAACCGGACCGGACCGACCAAGACCGGACCGGACCGAGGACCGAGAACCGGAAAAACCATAGACCGAGACCGGACCGAATATGGTCGGTCCGGTCCGGTCCGGTCTTCGGTCGGTCCGGTCCAATTAGGCAAGTTTTTTCGGGTTTTTGGTCGGTCCGGACCGGACCGACCGGACCGAGGACCGAATTTGGCAAAAAGCTTAGACCGAGGACCGGACCGAATGTGGTCGGTCCGGTCCGGTCGGTCTCGGTCCGGTCGGTTTTGTCGGTCGGTCCGGTCCATCCGGTCCGTTTGCTCAGCCCTAGTTATGTTTATTCAAAATGAAAATCATTTAATAAATCGTTCATTAGCTATTATATCTATGGTATCCAGTTGTACAATGGTTTATAGGATCGACCGACCTAAGAGCAGTTTCATCAATAACGCAAGCCTTGCGTTAAGTCTTACGTGGACAATCTTTAACATGCGTTAAACTCACGTTATTGATGCGTCAGATCGCGTTAACGTGAAAGATTCACGCTGAGTGAAGCTATTCACGCGGCGTTAAACATTTTTTTTTCTTTTCTTTCTTTTTTTTCCGATTTAAATGGTTTTTGGTGGGCTTTGTGTGTATTTTAGTGCGTGTTTCGTGTGTGTTGCAGGTGTGTGCGTGTGTCGAGAGGTAGGAGATGGGGTGGTTATATCTTTTTTTTAGTCCATAAGGTTTTGTGTATTTACAGTTTGGTCCTTGTGGGTTTATACAAATTGGCTTTTTTTTTTTTTTTTGGTAAATAAATTTTTATTTTTAGTTATTTGTTTGAATAAAAATGTAATTTGTTTTAATTTGTATTTTGTTTAAATAATTGAAAAAAATGATAAAAGTGAGGCCCAAAATATTGAGTTAAGGTTGAGTTATGAATGAGGGTATTTTTTTGTGAGTTAATGTGAAAGTGTTAAAGCTGATGTGGCGCTGACGTGAAACTATGTTAAAGTTTAACCCAGGTTATTGATGTAAGTGCTCTAAGTCACCTAACATATATGTATATATCATCTTAAACACGTTCAACGAATCAGTAAATCTTTTTGGTGGTAGTCATGAGCGTGAAGATATATGGTGGATGTTTCCATATCTAATGTTACTCGATGCATTTGCCTTAGTGTGTAATGTAAGTTAAATGCTCGATACACTTGTGACAACGCAATTATACGATTAAACATTGCTGCGCATGAATGAAAGTGTCTGGCTATAATGCTCAATCAAATAGTATTTTAAACGGTATGACCACAAGTTGGAATACTTAGGCTACTCACAGTGGCAACCCATATTGCATCATTTTTCCGGCTGCCACCTCAGCTTTCTCTCTCTTCAACCCATATTCATCTCTCTCATCACAGTGGCAACCCATATTGCATCATTTTTTTTTTTTTTTTTTTTTTTTAAAAAAACATTTTTAACACAAACACACATTTTATTAATAAAATGTAAAAACATTACATAAACGATACGATACGAAATAAAAACATAAAAAAAAAAAAAAAAAAAAAAAAAAACTAAAAATTAAACACGCGAACACTTATTTAAAAACTAGTAATTTAGGTTGTGGCGTGCCTTGATGTCCGCTTTCATTCGCATAAGTTCCTCTCGTTGTCGTTCGGGCAAATTTGGGTCGATAGACGAGTTGTAAAAAATCAATTCTTGATCCCGTTTGGTAGTTCTCAAGAGTTCCTTTTGTTCCTCCTGGCATTGCAAGAGCTTTTCTGTATATTCCAATTTTTTTTGTTTGATCGCTAGCTCTCGTTCCTTGATTTGTTTCCACGAGTCATCACGCTCTTTACCTTTTTCCTTCTTTCCCGGTCTTGATTTCCACACCTCAGCTATTAGCCCACTCATGAATGATTTTGATGTTTAATGAGAGGAGGTGGATGATTTCCTCCTTGCTCTGTCACGACCTTCTGGTCGTGATTCTCTAGTATCATCCTCTGTTTCATCATCGTCATCATCCAAGTCTTGAAAACTCGAGGGGCCGTGTGTTGACCCCGACGTAGTTGTTGAACCCTTCACTTTCTTTCGAACGCCCGATTGAAAAAGGGGTATCTCTTCCTTCCAGCTATCATGCCCCCTCAAAACTTTCCAACACTCCACCAGAGTGAAATCTTGACTGTAACGCGCACGATACTCCATAAGAGCTTTGGACATATCGTCAATGTCATTCTCACCACTACCATGCGTCCCCTTGACATTATCAACAATAGCACCAAAATTCGCAACTTGACAACGAATTCTAGTCTTCCATTTGGACATGATCGAATTCATTGTCCGGTCTGAACCAGTTTCTTTCCAAAAGTAGGCTGCCACCTTGTCCCAAAATTTGTTCCGATTCATAGTGTTTCCTTTTTTTGCATTTTCAGAAACAAAGATGAAAGCTTTACAAAGAACGACCTCTTCTCTGCTAGACCATGGTTCAATTCTTTTGGCCGGTTCGGGTTCTTTGGCTTTGGCTTTGCCTTTCGCCTTTGTAGCACGTCGCGAAGGCTTCTTTTGCTTGACGGGTGATGTAGCTTCGATTTCATCAGACTCATCGTCATCAACGGGCAAAGAACCGTGGAAAGAACCGTGGTAGGAACCGTGACCCGAACCTTGCCCCATCGAAACATCTTGACTCGGTTGGTTTTGGCTTGGATAGTCTTGGGTCGAATAGCCATAGTTATGAAAGTCTGCCCAATCATCCAAATTCATATCAAGATTAGTAGACCGAATCGGAGAATGTTGTTGATACGGTTGGGAACAATGCAAGAAATCCATGTTAGGACGATAGGACGGCTCACTTGGTTCTTCGTGATGATTAACACGTTGTGGTGGGACAAAGGGACGATGAATGGAAAATAAGTTTTCTCTTTGATTGACTTGTGGTAATTGTGTTGGATATTCGAAGGATTGTGGACGAAAGCGTATGTTCCCTTGTTGTGGTGGTGTTATGCCGGTTAGTTCAAAGGTGTTTTGCGGAGAGAAATTTATGTCGGGTGCATTTTGTGTTAATCGGGATCGTCGGTTTTTTGATTGTGGAGTGTTTTTCTTTGACATTGTGTGTTTTTTTATGTGAATTTGGATGAATTGTTTTTGAAATTGTATGTTTGAAAGTGAGGTTGATGTGGGTATTTATAGGATGAAAAGTGGTAATGTTTTTTGAAAAAAAGTTTTTTTTTTTTAGCACCAAACGGTTACTTTTATTTTGAAAAGGTGGAATTTGTGTTTGAAAAGTTTGTGGAATATCGGTTGGCAATCCGCTCGATTTTGCAACCCATTGTCCGGCGATCGATTTCCCATAGTGAGGACGATCGATATGAATATCGATCGATCCTCACGATCGATATTTTCCGACCCACTACCACCAGCCTTATATATTTCGATCAAGCAATGAAAAGAATTTAATTAGTAAAAAGATCTAATTTATAGATATAAAATACATGGAAAAATAGAAATACTTTACACGGCCCACGGAACTCAATGTCGTGCATGAAAGCCTCCACCTGTCAGATCTTACGGCTTATATTATTATATCAACAATCTCATTAAATACTTTAAATACTTTACATGACCACATGCAAACACGTTTTCTTCCTCCTACGCGGTTTCACTTTTTTAGGTTTAGGGTTACCATTTACATATATATTTTGTTATAACAAGATAAAATTTGCGACTCCTGTAGTTTTGATTTTTGGAACGTAACATTTCCAAAGATGTTCTATTCGTTCTGACTTCTTTTGGCTATTCATCGGAACAAAACTAACAAGTAGCTACTAAAAGGGAGTTGGTATCTCCTTGTTAGTTTCTATTCGTTGCCACGTTTACGATTGATTCGATTATTTCAATTTTGTTGAGGACTTCAGGTAGCTAGCAATATTATCGTGTTCTCTGGTCTTGGATTCATATATTTTTCTGAGAATTCACTTTGAGTTGTGATACAATCATTTCAGTATAATATGCATTATTGCATTGAAAAAAGGCATTCGTGGTTTTTCGGACATTATGCAATGACAAGTCCATGTCAGACTTTATGTTTACCATGTTATCGATATATGAATAAACACACTAAACATTATTGAATTCAATATCCTTATTAAGATTACTTTGGTCTCTTGAAGTGCTAGACAAATTAGAATGTGCATGTACACTACAAAAAAGTGTCATTCGTGTCATTATAAGTCAAAAAATTGTCGCTAAAAATTCTCGAAATGTCGCTATATTTTAATTGATCTAATACTTCTATTTCTCATCTTTATTTTTTTAGCTCAAGATCACAAACCTTGATAATCTTTTATTCATTTCTTCTCTTCATTTTGTAACTCAAGAACACAAATATTTTTCACTCTTTTATTTATTTATTTAAATTTTCTCCATTTTCACATTCCTTTCTTTTAATATTAAAACTCAAATAAATGGGATGTGATAGCCCATCGTACGTTCTCTCACTAGCCGACTTTTGAGATCACAGAAACCCTAATCAGTTCTTGGCCTTAATGACTAATTATACCTGGTTATCTTCATTATATTGTTATACTCGGTTTGTATTAACCTAATTTATTATTTTTTTGGGAACTGCTTTGGTGGTTCTACTAAACTGATTAGGTTTTAATCAAGTCGTTTAATTATTCTAATCTGTGTGTGGTGATTTGTTTGTTTGTTTAATATAAAACTAAACAAGCGATCTTATCATTCCATTTATCCTAATTCTGTTAGGGTTACATATTGTTCTGGTTTTGATCATGGGGAGTATGGTGAAATGGTTTGTGTGTTGTTGTATGTGATCGTATGGTATAAATAATGAAGATTGCTTTTTCGGATTTGGGAGGGGGGGGGACAATAATCATAATAATAATAATAAGAAGAAGAATATTGATGAATCAAAATTTTATGGAAATAAAGAGATGAATGCCACGAATCAAAGACAATTTCCATGCTTGTCGGATACATATGGTACTCCAGTTCATCTTCATTAGCTGAAAAACTTTGTGTTATTAAGAAGCAAATGTTTGAGGGTAAACTTGTGTTACTAAAAGATGATGGTAAACCATTAAAACCTGCTAAACAACAAGTGATGATCAATCATCTCAACAAGAAGCTGCTTTTCAATCTGAGATCCCTAAATCTTGTGTAGGAGGGGATGATATTTGTGGTTGGTTTTAGTGGTGTAGAGGCTGATTTAGGGGCTGATTCGAGAGGGGAATACAACACTACTATCATAGATAAAGTGGTCAATTTTGTTTCGGGGAATGATAATGTAGCGACTGCTAATAACTCGGTGTTGGTTGAGGCTGCATAGGTAGGAACAGGGCCACAGAAACATCCTGCCCCTATATCATTTGCGACCTTGGTAAGTTCTTAATCAAGCAAACGTGTGGCCAAATTTTGTACTATAGACACGGGTACTAAAATTGGTAACAATGTTGAAGTGCTTATTCTATTATCTTCGGTTTTAGAGGCCAATGCTTCGGCAGGAGGTAGGGATGGGGTATTGAAAAACGGACTATGGTTGATATGTAATGCCGCAATTATTCTCAAGAAGTGGTCTCCTAATGAGTGCATATTAAAAGAAGAACTGAAAGCTATCCCGATTTAGGTAAAATTGCATGATATTCCGGTTACGACGTTTATTGAGGATGGGTTTAGTGTCATTGCCACTAGATTGGGTACACCAATCATGCTTGATTCCTATACAAGCACTATGTGTATGGACTCTTGGGATTGTTTGGATTTTGCGCGTGCGTTGATTGATATAAGGGTTGATTGTCCTCTCAAAGATACTATGGTGATTGAGATTCCTTACGTGAAGGGTTCGGGTTCTTATTTGCTTACAATTAAAGTATAATATTAGTGAAAACTGCCAAGATGTGGTAGTTGTTTTGTGTTTGGTAATGATGATAACCTATGCCCTAAACGTGCGGTTTCTAAAGCTGTTGCGACCTTAGATACTGATTTAAGAAGGGAAAGTGGGTCAAGTCATGTGAAGAATGTTGCTGCGCAAAATAGTGGGTTCTAAGTGGTATAAAATCGTAATTCTAAAGGTAAGCAACATGCTAAACCAACGGGCTTTAAACCTAAGACATTTTTATATTGTCCTGTTTCTATTCCCAGTGGGTCTTGATCGTCTAAGGAGCATGTATGTGAGGGAAAAGATGGGGCCACGAGATTGAAAAAAGATACCACTAATATGTCCTAGAGTTCTAATAATAAAGGACTAGCAAAAATAGAATATAAACTTGGTGACCCTAAAGAATTTGTTTGAAGCATTGAAGGATAATGACAAGATTTTCGAGAATATAAGTACTTCAATTGTTGAAAACGTTGGTAATAACGTTTTGGGTGTGAAAAAGGCGGTAGATGAGAGTGATAGTGATGTTGATGTGGTTTTCGATGAAACTGCTCAATTCATGGCTAGTGGAGGTGTAAATGATGCAAGTCGATATGAAGACGTAGGTTATAACATCTATGATAGTTATGATCTTGAAGGTTTAACAAAAGAACAATTGGCATTTTGTGATGCAATGGATAGTAATCTTCATGGGCAAGTTAGAAGATAGTTTATGTTTGGTGTCTTTAGGATTCAAATATAAGCTAGCGTTTAGCGGTTGTTTCTTTTGATAGGAGTAGTTAAATCTTGTTATATAAGATTTACCGCCTATTTAACGGGATGAGATGTGAGATTAACTCACATCCATTATACTTAACTGTTTTTTGGAGTAATGTATTTGCTCGGTAAAAACCTTTTAGCCAAAAAAAAAAAAAAAAAAGGCAAATTTTTTGTAGCATTAAATTGCAAGTATCTCATCAGATCAGAGTTACCGGCAAAAATCTATCTAAGGTTTGTTAATTATAGGAAATAAAATAAATGTTCAGTATTTATAAGGGGTCTCAATCTATTTATGTAGTGGCTTGAGTTGTTTTAAATTGACTCAAATCTTTTTCATTTGAAGGAGCAAATAAAGGAAGGCTTTGTCATAAAGCTAGTGTTTCTTGATCCTTTATATTCAAAAGGCAAAATCTGTCAACAAAATAAGCTTTGATGTAACACCTCTTCTGAAATAATTATTTTTTCCCCTTGTAGAATGCATTGATAATCACATTCTAGATAATTTGAACATTCAGTATTCTAATTCAAGAAATACATTCGAGCTAGTGGGATGATGATCGAACGGAAGTAGTTCTTTTACATTACGTTTTCTCTAGCGTCATAATAGTATTTAATATAATTACAGCAAAAAATTTAAAACGTACATTTATTTGCAGTACTATCTCCATACATAATCACACGAAATAATATCGGTATAGTAGAGTGAAATTATGCTTGTATCATATAGAGAGGTGGAAATAAAACTTGTTTTGAGTTATAGGCTTATAGCTCTCAAAGAAAGACACTGTCGTTACTTACATCAAAAAAGAAAAAATCATTAGTGGATTCTTCGTAGAAATAAGATACGTACTGAATACGTGCATCTTCGATTGCTTGGACAATTTGATCCAAAAACACTGTTGGTAATGTTAAGTTGTAGCAACTGTTTTCGCTCTAGCTCCTAGCTAGCTCGTGTCGCATGTTACAAAATGATTAGTGATTATATTAAAACTAAACAAAACTATACTAGTTTAGATAAGAAGGCTAATACAAGAACATTAAAGTATAATGATTTCATTGTGCAAAAAAGTTATGTAAAACGATATATGGTGATCGGGCCATTTTTATGTACCTAGGGAAAAGGATGACATGCGAATGACGCAAGCAAATGGGCCGACATGTCAGATTGTAGGACCACACGTGCCATCTCTTTCTTGTTTCACACGCTTCCTTCTGTAGCAATTATCACTATCTTTTCATGGAAGATTTTTCTTTTGGGATTTTATATATGATTTTTTGGACATATTTTAGGGGAATTTGTATGCGTTTACAACGACAAACAATGTAGGTTACAGTGTGTGTTTTAAAATTTTGTATAGCCATAGACCCATGTATTAAACATAAATAGCGGTGTAAAATAGTAGAGAGAGTTGTACGTGATGTTTTTTTACATATATTATGATCAACTATGATCAAACATAAAAATAGGTAGTGACGTACAAATAAATAACAATGCATTAACTATCTCAATATAAGAATAGTCCTCCTATCTCTTTTGTTTTTTGTTGTCAAAAGGTAAAGGATTATTAAGATTAAATAATATATCCAGAATTCAGTTTTTTATGAGATGTAATCCTTTTTACTTACAAGAAATCATAAACGCAAACTTGTATTGGATTTAGGAGTAGGAAAAACGAAGAAAATGAGCACTATCAAGGTTATGGTAATGGGAAAGTGGGCTACGTAATTTGAACGGTTATTGCCAAAAGTTCAACAATATCTTCAAACGTTTATAATGTTTGGGTAAAAGCAAACGAGGTTGATTTTTTATAAAGTGTTAGGCAAGCATATCGTGTTATATAAAATAACACAATGTAAGCTATGTTCAAGTTAGCTATACAAGTTCACTTACTAAGGGAGTGAGCTTATCTTTGTTGTAGATCGAGAGAGAATAATTGATCAATTAGGATTACGTAATTTGAGATTATGAAACGGTAGTTGGAGGCAGGGACGGAACTTGAACACTGTTGGAGGGGGGAGGGGGGCAACTTGAAAATTATTTATTTTAGGAGGACCGATATATATTACGCTAAAATTTTTGTATTAAAAATTATTCAAACTATATATAAAAAAGTATAAAATGTACATATGGTTAAAAATTTTGAGGGGATCAGTCCCTTCTAAGTTCCGTTCATAGTTGGAGGGCTTTGCATTAGATACTTTTGTCAGTTTGTGTGTAATTAAGTAATTTAATAGATTAAAAAGTTTGTCTCAATTTTTTTAACTTCTTTTATTCAACTGTAGCTTATATTTTCAAAAGTCTGTATAAGCTTGTATGGCAAGTAAGATTTATTGTATAACCAACTTATTTTAAATATTTAAGCCTCGATAAGCCTTAATAAGCCATCTCCCGAACACATATGTAACAAATGATCGACATGACAAGTTTTATTTTTGGATGATGCTTTTCAAGTATTTCTAAAACCATGTACAGTATTTTTAGTAGCAAAATGTAATGATTTCCATGAGATGGATGATCTTTTTTATTTTTTCCTTGAGATGGATGATGATACCTCTTTTGGTACGATACAGAATTGCAGTACTAGTCATTTCGTACTTCAAATAATTCGTATGATAACCGATTAGATACTTAAAAAGGGAATCAATTTTTATTTGGACGCTTTTCTATATAAACAGTTGTACTTTAAATATACGTAGTAACATACTTAAACTGTTTGTACAACGAGTTTTTCAACAAAAACTTAAGGCCTGTTTGGTTGATGAGGATAGAGATTGAATTTAGGGGCGATGATGGAAAGTAGTTGTTTGGTTTGAATCCGTGAGGCTTAAAGTTGGGTCTCATGCCTTAATATGTGCATCTACTAATCCTAATCCCAATGGTGAGTTTTTGAAAAATTGTCACATCATTGTGAGACTAACAATGTATCTACTCACATTCTTTTTTTCTTTACTATCTGATTAATAGTTTTAATATAAAGTTATAACTTTTTTTTTAATTTAAAATTACATTTTATCAATCTTAATTATAATAATATTTTCTCTCTCCAAATTTAAATACAAATATAAATCCAAATTTAAATCCTAAACCTACCTTCAAACCAAACAGCCCCTTAAAGTGTATCAATCGCTTCCCAATTAAAAAGTATCAGAAAACATTTTCTCAAGTGACATGCATGTAAATTGATCTTTGGGGCCAAAGTGAGCAAGGGTAATTGATATATATATATATATATATATATATATATATATATATATATATATATATATATATATATATATATATATATATATATATATATATAGGGTAGGTATACAATGAGAAAGGTAGGAAAGATTGTGGGGGTGACATTTGTTATCTCCATGCCACATCATCATACCGCATCACGGTTACTGCATCGTGATGTAGTAAAAATTTTGGCGGGAAAAAAATTTTTTCCCGCCAAAAAAAGTTTTTTTTAGGCAAAAAAAAAAAAAAAAAAAAAAAAGAAAAAAAAAGAAAAAAAAATCCCGCCAAAATTTTTATTGTATCACGATGCAGTATAAATTTTTACTGCATTACGGTTACTGCATCGCGATGCAGTATATTTTTTTACTTCATTATGATTACTGCATCACAATACAGTATAAATTTTTACTGCATAACGGTTAATGCATCACGATGCAGTAAAAATTTTGGCAGGATTTTTTTTTGCCAAAAAAATATTTTTTTTTTGCGGGAAATTTTTTTCACGGGGGTGACACATGTCACTCCCACAATCCTTCTCATTTTAAGACCCATTCTCATAATATCTTTTATATATATATATATATATATATATATATATATATATATATATATATATATATATATATATATATATTGAGAAATTATAAGGACATAATTTAGATCTAAAATCAAGAGGCGTCATCCTGATGGGTTGTAAAATAAGTTGATTCATGTCTGCAACCATTAAGATGATGTCACTTGGTTTTAGGCTTAAAATTAAGCATATGTTTAGGTCCCTATCATTTGTTATTTTTTTATAAATACTCTTATTGTCTTAAAATAAGTGTCATTTTTTTTTAAGCTTTGACTTCAAATATTTTCATTTGTATTATATAACAATGATTGTCTACGTCCTCACCCCTTGCAAGGCCGGAGGTCCTTTTCTACCTTTGGTAGAACCGGAAGCAGCCTCTCTACCTTAGGTAGGGGTATGGTTGTCTACGTCTCAACCTCCCCCATACACCGTGAAGAACGGTATTGGGACCCATAACCCGTGGAAGACGGTATTGGGAGTTACTTTACTTTACTTTTACTTTTGTATTATATAACAATGATGAAAATACATGAAACTCAATTCATTTATTATATTTTATATAAAATATATATGACACACAAAAATAGTTTATGTCAAAGTTGAAAAATAGAAATTTCAAAAAGCCAAATTAGAACACGTATTTTTAAGACGGAGGGAGTATGTGTTAATTCAACACGTACGCTATCAAGCAAAATAATACTTTCTCCGTCTCATATTAAATGTCCATGTTTGACTTTTCACGCTTTTGTTTATCTACTTTGACATTAAATGTTTTTGCTTTTGTTATATAGTATTTGATAAAAAAATTTCGCAATTAAATACATTTAAAGTTTAATCCATTTATTTATTTTGTATCAAGTACTCATATTATATTACATAAACAAAAATATTTACGGTTAAAGTTAAATTTTTTTTAAAAAAAAAAGTCAAACATGACTTTTAATATGGGAAGGAGAGAGTACATGGTATCATATCATTTAAAACCCGATAATTCTTTGTTTAAAGTTCCATAAAAACATAAATATAGAATTAAAGTAAATACTCCGTACATATTATGTCTAGCAAAGTTAGCATCAGCTAAACTGATGCTGTTAAAAGCTAAAAGTTGGATCTGATCATATGCGTTTATATATCAAAATAATATGTACCATCTATTCCAGAAGATAAATCCAAAACGCTTCATATAGTATATGTCAATATGTGCAAGCTAGATCTTTTTACCAATAGCGTCTCAAAAAGTTGAAGGTCTTGAGATCTTTTTTAATCTTGTCTCACTCTTATGTTATTAACTTCTTTTAGCAAGTTATATTTAAGATTAGGCAAATGTGAAGCCTTTTTAGTCGAAGGATATATCGAGGCTTTCTTTACCTTTTAGAGTTTGCATGCACACGAGCCAAAACTAGCTTTTGACTATCCATGTATAACTGGAAATCGGTTCACACCAAATCGGTTCCCACCAAATCGGTTCCCGGTCAACCACCCCGAGTATGAAAACGTGGACTAGTAGTCTTTCCATTTAATGGCTTACATACATGCTACAACTCATCCCACCGGCAATCACCGGTAAAATACAAAGATACCTTCTTCACACTAGAAATTTATTCATAATTTTGTTTTCAGTGAACATTTCTATTTTCGACCCTTGAGATTTAATATTGTATTTATTTTGACTATGTATTACTTTTTGTTTTATGGGTCAATTTTGAGGTTTTGACTAAAAAAAAAACTAATATTTGTGATGAGACCTGGTTTTATTTCAAAATGGTATGAGAATAGACAAAATCAGAACTTCTTTTGTTTGTTAAAATA
>JARVZY010002275.1:0-14796 GCA_030686995.1 Artemisia argyi | reverse complement strand
TTGGATTGTTAGTCGATATAAGAAACCTTTATTGAATTGGATAAAGTGGTTTTGTCACCCTTGTAATGCTCTATCCACCGCTTGTAACTTGGTCTAGCTCCTTGCTAGTTTCTATTTCAATTGCAGTTAAAAAAAAAAGCTGTCGTGTTTTCTTTAATCAGCATATTTATAAGTTTTTTTTTGTGCTAACATTAAGTTGGATGGAGTCAGTTACCATCTGGGATGGATAATTGTCTCAGTGGCTAATCAACATTTAACTAATAGTCCTCTTAATATGCATAATTTGGTTGATATATTTAGCTTAAAACTTACTGTGGGACATCCTAATGGAACTTTAGCTAAAGTCACTCATGTTGGTAATCTAAAACTTAATGAAAATCTCATTTTGTTTGATGTTTTAGTTGTCCCTGAATACTGTGTTAGTCTTATGTATGTTAATGAGTTGATTAAAGATAGCAAGTTAAGAGTTGGTTTTGATGAAACTAAGTGTTATATCTAGGATTTGAATTAGCAGAGAGTGCTGGGGACTGGTAGTGAGTCTGGTGGACTTTATCTATTTGATAAGTCTAACACTTTTTCTTCTTGTGTGATTAAAAGTGAGTTTCTTAGTTGTTTTGTGTCTAAAGATGTTTGGCATAATAGGTTGGGACACCATGCTAATCAAGTTTTGAAACTTTTAAAAGGGTCTTTAAAATTAACTAATATTGATCATGGTGCTCCTTGTGATGTTTGCCATAAGGCTAAACAGATAAGAGATCCTTTTCCACTTAGTGAACATAAAACTTCTTATTTTGGTGATCTCATACATTTAGATGTGTGGGGGCCATATAAAGTGGTTAGCAGGGAAAGGTTTAGATACTTCTTCACTGTGGTTGATGACTTTAGCAAATCTGTTTTGGTGTATATGTTGAAAGGCAAGCATGAAGTTTTTGAAATGTTTCAAAGTTTTTTCAAAATAGTTTTGACACAATTTAATAAGAAAGTTAAGATTGTCATATCTGACAATGGTACTGAGTTTGATAATAATAAAATGGGTGAGTTTTTTTTGACACAATGGGTGTTATACATTAGACTAGTGTTGCATATACTCCCCAACAGAATGGGGTTGCTGAAAGGAAACACAAGCATCTGCTTAATGTAGATAGAAGCCTTATGTTTCAAAGGGGCGGGGGGGGGGGGGGGGATTCCTCTTGTTTTCTGGCCTGAATTTGTTTTGACTGCTACTTATTTAATTAACAGATTGCCTTCCTCAATTTTAAATGGTAAATTTCCTTTTTCTTTGGTCTATGGTAGAGAACCTAATCTGGTACATCTTAGGAGTTTTGGATGTCTTTGTTATGCTACTATTTTAAAAGAGTCTGATAAGTTTTCTGAGAGGTCTGAAAAATGTGTTTTGATTGGATATGCTAATGGTAAAAAGCTTTACAAATTGTTAAGTTTGGAAAATAGGTCTGTTTTGTATTCTAGAGATGTAAAGTTTTATGAAACTATTTTTCCATATAAAATGAACCAAAGTGTTCTTTCTGATTCTAGTCTTGAAGTTAATACTTTAAATTTCTTTGATAATTTTTAGTCAAATACCAAAACTCCTAGTCCCTCTCCCAATGATGGAAATTTAGAAGAGATGAGAGAGGAAGTTAAATTTGTTGGTAGAGAAGGTAGTCTAGGTCAATCTGGTAGGGTTGTGGATCATGAGGATGATCATTCTAAACAGGTACATCAATATGATGATCCACAACAATTAGTTGATCGTAGCTCTGCAACTCCTTGAGATGAGAATATCAATTCTAAGGGAAATGCAGTTCCTGAAACGGATGTGCCTAGTTTTCAAAATGTTTCTCAGAGTCAAACAGAGGAAGGAACTACTAGTCATAGGAGATCTAGTAGATCCTCTAAGTTACCTGCTAGGTTGAATGATTATGTTCTTGACACTAAACTTAGATATGGTCTGAATAAGTATGCTAATCATACTAAATTACGTGTTGATAACTGTTGTTTTGTTGCTAATTTGAATAATTCTTTTGAACCTACTTCTTATGAAGAAGCTTCAAAAGATGTTAACTGGTGAAATGCTATGAATGAAGAGATATTTGCTTTATATGAAAATGATACTTGGGAGGAAGTTGATCTTCCTGATGGTAGAATTCCTATAGGTTCTAAATGGGTTTTGAAAATTAAGTATAAATCAGATGGTGAGATTGAGAGGTATAAAGCTAGACTTGTGGCTAAGGGTTTTAATCAAAAAGAAGGTTTTGATTATGATGAAACCTTTAGTCCTGTGGTAAAAATGGGAATTGTTAGGTGTTTAATTAGTATTGTTGTTCAAAGAGATTGGAAAAACTTTCAAATAGATATTAACAGTGCTTTTTTATATGGTGATTTGAAAGAAGAAGTTTATATGTTACCACCACCTGGCTAGTTCAAATAAGGTAGCAAAAAGGTTTGCAAGTTGAAAAAATCTCTTTATGGCTTGAAGCAAGCTCCAAGACAATGGAATCTTAAATTATCTGAAGCTTTGTTTGAGGCTGGTTTTGAACAGTCTAAAAATGATCATTCTTTGTTTGTTAAAACTAAAGGAAGTACAATATTGTATTTACTTGTTTATGTTGATGATCTTGTGATCACTGGTAATAGTGAAAGTGAAATTGAGAATTTTAAAATTTTTCTAAGGAACAAGTTTAAAAATAAAGATTTGGGGGAGTTGAAATATTTTCTTGGAATTGAGGTGTTAAAAACTGATGAAGGTTTATTTTTAAACCAAAGAAAATATTGTCTTGAGTTGTTAAATGATTATGGTTTGCTTGCTTGTAGACTTGTGTTAACTCCTTTACTTGAGAATATTGTTTTGAATCATAAGGAGTCTGATGATGATAAGTACTTGAAAAATATTTCTAGTTAACAAAAACTTTTTAGGAAGTTGATATATCTTACCATGACTAGGCCTGATATTTCATATGTTGTGCATTGCTTGAGTGAGCATATGCACTGTCCTTTGCAGTCTTACTTTGATATTGGCTTAAGGGTCTTAAAGTATCTTAAGCTTGCACCAGGTAGTGGGTTGCATTTTGGTAAAAATAATGAAAGGTTAAGGTCACTGCCTATTCTGATTCAAATTGGGCTAAGTGTCCTGTTACCTAAAAGGTTTGTGTCTGGATATTATGTTTTTGTTAATGGTAGTATGGTTTCTTGAAAAAGTAAGAAACAAGGTACTTTATCTAAGTCTTCAGCTGAAGTTGAGTATAGGTCTATGGCCTCTACTATTTGTGAAGTATTGTGGATTCTTAAGGTTTTAAAGGATCTGGGTATAACAGATAACTTGTTACATATTGAGTTATGATAATAAATCTACTATGCAGATTGCGGCCAATCCAGTTATGCATGAGAAAACTAAACATTTTGACATTGATGTGCATTTGATTAGAGAGAAGGTTGCATCTTGGTTGATTAAAAGTTTAAAACAGTTTAGGTTGATTCTAAGAGTCAAACTGCTGATGTTTTGACCAAAGCCCTTGGCTCTGTGCAACATGGTGTTATGGTTAAAAAACTGGGTATGATAAATCTTTTTGCAGGTTTGTCAGTTTGAGGAGGTGTGTTGAAAGTATTATATCCTTTTATCAAATAGTTGAACTTTCAAGGGTTATTATGTAATTATTTCTTTCTTTGGTTCTAATAACTTTAACTTTGAGTTGTGTTTATTAAGTATTATTTGTGCAGGGTTAGAGTTGTAACTTTGGAGCCTATATAATCAGTCTTCTCAGCTAGGGTTTCAGAACTCTTATTCCTCTCAAAGTTTTACGAGCAAAAGCTCTCTAGTTTTACTTGCTAGTTTTCATTGTTTCAGTTTCTGGTTTAAGATCATCTTGATTATGTTTAGATAGTGTTTAGTGTTGATTCTTAGAGTGTGTGTTGTTTGTACTGATTGTACCTTTTAGAGGGACAATCAATTATTACTTTGTATTGTACTGGTTTGCATTCGTGTTGGGGACAAAGCTTCAACTGTTTATTATTATAATAAAAGATTATCCCAAGGGGATGGTTGATTGGGTGATTATAGCTGTTGTTTTGTGCCATTTTAACACCTACGGGAGTTTATTGTTTAATATGGTATCAGAGCAGACCGATCCTCTGACCTAGTTGGCTAGGAGTTGACGACTCTATATCACCCCGTTAAACCGTAGCTAGTTAGCTATCGTCGTTTATATATTCCTAATGTATCCTATAGCAACAAGCATGTTTTGACCGACTAACATATTACCGTACCTTACATTGATGTATATTAAAGGGCATTTGTGGTTATTTATGGTTGGTGTTATGAGGCTAAAATAAGTCATTCGTACTCCCTCTGTCTCATAATAATAGTCTATATTTTCTTTTCGGGATTTCTCGAAATAATTGTCTACTTTCCTTTTTAAGTAAAACTAGATAATCTAGTGAGAGAATATTCTATTTGAGTGATTGAAAATAAAAGTGGGAGATTAAATTATGAGTTTTTTTTTTTCCTGACAATAATTTTGAGACGGAGAGTAACATTCTAGTGCATTTATAAACACTAGAAAGGTGCCCGCGCGATGCGGGGGCGGATTGTTGGGGTGAAGAGGAGGGAGGTGGGGTGGTGGAAAGTGGTTGTTGGGGTGGTTGTTGAGGTGGTTATAAATTGTTTGGGGTGGTTGTTGAGGTAGTTATAAATTGTTGGGGTGGTTGTTGAAGTGGTTATAAATTGTTGGGGGTGATTGTTAGGGGTTGTTGTTTCCATAATTAGTAAGTAAAAGTCTGAATTTTTAAGCCTTTCTAATTATAGTATAGTCCCAAATACATTATATAGTAGTATAGATTGTACCTGAGGTAGGTTGAAATAAATGAAATGCCATTAAATGAATGCATTGATAAGATATCTAACATTCTTGCAAATCTAGTGGTGGCCATAGAAAGGTTCGGGTAGTAGAGATATGTCTTTAACGTCTGCAAATATGAGTCAAATATTCATTTTTCCGGAATAATATGAACGTGAAAAATTTCATCCATTTTGTTTTCTTTTATTAAGAAAATAGTATATGTTGGTGGTGTGTAATAATGTGTCTGTGCATACTCAAAATAAATCTGCTCAGACGCGGTTGGTATCTATAATTTTGTGTGAATTACGTGGACGAAGAATGTAAGTTTGCTTTTGATATTTTACAAAGATATTTTTTCGTTGGACAATCACTACTGGTAGGATGCAGGGGCGAAGCTTGGAAATTTCGAGTAGGGTCGGGATCTAAATTTTTTTTTTCCTAACACTATGGGGGGTCGAAACCGAATTAAATTAGGGGCGAAACCGAAAATACCGAAATTTTTCTACACGAAAACTATATACCCTTACATCGCAAAAAAAATTTCGGGGGGTCGGCCGCCCCCCCCCCCCCCCCCCTCAGAAGCTGCGCCCCTGGTAGGATGGCAAAAGCATCCGAAATCGACGGGGAAAACCGAAACCCGAACCGGTTGGGTCGGGTTGGTGGGTTTAGATGCAGGTTTAGGTATTGATATAATTTTTTAGCCGGGTACGGGTTTGGGTACGGGTTCTGATAATACCCGCCCGATTACCCGTACCCGTATCCGTTTACCCGAATCTACATCTGCTTTATTGATATTATATTTAACTAGAATATATATACATTATATATAATTTTTTCCATTATACTTTTTTATATACGTATCTGTATTACATAATATATTTTATTTTGTAAATGAATTATTCAAAAGCATTAAATCGTTTGATACGATATTCATTTTCTTTAACTTTAACAAAAATGAATATATTAGAGTGTTTTCCTTTGTTTTTTCGATGGATTTTAGTGTGTGACTTAATCTTAATACAATTATTTTGTCCATATATTATTCAATTGGGGATAACCAAAACCTGCGGCGAAACTCGAAAAACTGATGGATAATAATAATCGGGTACCCGGCGGTTAATGAGGCATATACAGATATGGATATTATAAACGGGTACGTGTACTGTTACAATAAAACCCGCCCCGACCCCGACCCCGACCCGTTGACATCCCTAACTACCGGTGGTTATATTGATTTGTTAAACAGGTAGATATCAAAATGAAGGTTTATGAACATGTTGCATGTACTTTAAAAGTTGTTTACACTAACTTTATACTCTATATTAATCAAACTATTGGTTTATTAACTAGCTAGCGAGTTGAGAATGTTTATGTGTTGAGAATGCTCTAAATTAATCAAATTAATCTAAAGTCTAATATCTATTTGGGCAATAATTGACCTGGATATTATTGTTAAAAATCAATTTCCCACCAACTCATCAATTAATAGCTTGTTATTTTCTCATTCGAGCCACCCTATGAAGACGAAAGACGAACGTGGTGTAGTCGATGTGTGGTCAAACCTAATTCCTAATAATTCAGACTCATTTTCATCATTTAAAATTAAGTTAGTGGGCTTTAAATTATAAATTTAAGGATAACCGTAACAAATTCAGATTTTGTCAAGTTGGGACTTGGGAGTCACTTTTTTTTCTTTTTTTTTTGAACATGATAGAAAATATTAATTCAACTGATATAAAAAGTATATAAATCAACTCTATTTGTTATTATCATATCATAGGGTAAAAAAAAAGCGTACCAAATCACGGTTAAGGGATTTTTATTTTATTTTATTTTATTATTATTATTATTTTGGCTAATTATAGTCTTCGCATGCATTTTGGGAGAACTAATCGTATTCCCCTTGCTAAAAAAAAAAAAAAAAAAACAACGCTTATTTCCCAATATTTTATTTTCTTACTCTATGTATTCGCTATCTAAAGAATACGTATTTAAATAGCTTGAAAATACATTATGTTTAATTAATGTAATGATTAGTTTGAATGTGTTGGTCCATTACCACGTTGCATAGTTCATAAAATTAAGGAGAGAGGGTTAACATGTCTTCCTAATTAAAAAAAAAAAAAAAAAAAAAAAAAAAAAAAAAAAAAGAAAAAAAAAAAAGAAAAAACAATTTCTAGCTTTATTCTATATTATTTTTAGGATGTTGATCATAAGCATAACATTAGTTATGTTTAAGAGTTAAAAAAATGCAAATATATTGGTACATTAAGATAGTTACCGTCCCCAAGTGAAGTTAATTATGTTTAGCATTTTCTTAATATATATTTTTTTTAAAAGCCAACATATTATTAATAACCTAAAAAAAAAAACGAAAAAAAAAAATACAAATAATAATTTTGTATACTCGTATAACTTATAAATCATCGTTGTTTTGGTTTAGTGGTGGGTCATAGGTGTTGTAGGTAAACGACCACGTCTAGTGCAAGTCAGCAAACGACCATTTGAGTGCTCTTGAAAACTAAAGATAAGAACTTTCTACCAACTCACAATTCCAAACACCCTTGTCATTTTTAAGGAACTGATTCACATATTTATTTTTAATTTATATACTTTAAATTATAAGCAAGATAAGCATACAATTTACGTTATTGTAAGATCTTAATATAATCAGTGATATATTGTTTTAAACATAGGTATTAAATTTATAATATTAAATTGTTTGACAAATACCTGAATATTTAGTTTGAGAAGAAAACAAAAAATTTGTTAATTTAGTTATGCTAAAAACTAATTAATGCGAAGTTAGAGGTATTTATCTAAAATTTGTATTTGAGAGCGTATCACTATTAGCGACTCAAGCTCTCATTAATTAC
Organism: Artemisia argyi; assembly: GCA_030686995.1. Lineage (NCBI taxonomy): Eukaryota > Viridiplantae > Streptophyta > Magnoliopsida > Asterales > Asteraceae > Artemisia > Artemisia argyi. The sequence goes on along the minus strand of JARVZY010002275.1, from coordinate 7,088 downwards.
ACGCTTGAAGCAAGCCGATTACCAAAGTCCATCAACACTTGATGGAAGCCCGACTTAAATCCCGGAACACGTAGGGTCTGGTAAAACCTCTCATGCCAGATTGAGTGGGACAGTACTACTGCTACTCAATTGTCACTAGCGGTTAAAATATACAATCTGGCGCTGCACAGTGGGACGTACGACAAACACTACTATGTGCGAGCTAAATGACGAATGACACATGTCCTCTTTTTCTGATCTTTAATGATCAACACATGGCTCTCTAGCAGCCGTTGATCATCCACAAAGGGTTTATCTCTAAACCTTACAAGCCTCTTTATAAAAGGAGAAAAACAAATACAACTTCATAAATTTTTACATACTTGGGCAAATACTGCCTCACAGTAGTGTAATATGGTTCTTGTTTTATGTGTTACCCGAGCTTCTTGAGCTATATTAATCTCATCGGGTCCTTACCGTTCAACATGGGAAACCAAACAAGAAAACCATTCTTATCCAATCTATAAACCGATTTACATACCATGCGTAAACAATATTTATCTAAAATTTAAAAAATAAAAGAAGAATATAATTAAATTTTAACGCAAATTTAAAAATATTTACGTAAAACTTAAAAAAGCGAAAGAAGAATGTGATTAAATTTTAAGCATAGGGACGATTTTTATAAATTAAGATAATGACAAGGATTATTTATGTAACTTTTACACAAGGATACGATGATTTTTGTTAAATAAGGTAACTTTTTGAGACTATTTATGTAACTATATGTTAAACAAACATCATCTAGAGTTAATTTATCTAGAGTTAATTTAGTGATCGTTTTTTTAATCACAGTGTTAACCTTATGGACGTTATTTTCTTTTTTCCTGAGACAGTTTGTGTAATCATCGGTATCGCAGGGACCGTCGTCTTTCTTCTCCTTAAGACTTGCTATTCTAATTTTCCGAGAAAATTGTTTATATTTAACATGTTGCTATTTACCGAACAATGCAAGTTGGTACGAACGTATTTCGAATTGGTTGATACTCCACTACCAACACCACCTCTTCAGCGCTTACAAAAGTATGCTATTCGACGAGTCCTTCAATAATAATTATTGAATGCCGAATCATTGATCACGAGAAGTTGAGAACATGAATGAAGCTTTGAGTAAAAGCCTCGTTTTACGTTGTTATCACATAGGACGGTACAACCCTTGTTGAAATGGCTATTACCGTTCATAACACTTTAGAATCCTTAAAAAAAAAAAAAAAAAAATGTATACAGCCGTCGCTAGTCAAGTGACAACTAATATTAAGCGGCATATCTTGTAAACTAATACGATGTTATATAAACCATTGCTTAATTACTTGGAACTAGACTTCCCACCCACACAGGTTTGTTAATTATTAATTTGGAATCTCATAAGAGATAGTCTTATTGTTGAAAAATCAGATTAATTATATTAATCACATACCAACATAATAGGGTAAAGTACATAGAATAATAACGTACTTTGTCAATTTTACCGAGATGAAACACTAACTTTTTTATAACCATTTAAGCCAACCAAACTAATTTTCTATGTCTTAATATCAACAAAAGTATATATATGCTTTTCCACGTAATATATGTTTTTTTCAAATCTTTTATAATTCCACTTGTATGCCTACATGGCATATTAAATTACCCCAAAAAAAAAACCTGAACCAAACCCGATTATATTCCCCCTTTTAAAACCCGTTTGCTCATTTACCCCCAAATCAAAAACACGCAAATCATAAACCCTAATTTCTAATCCAAGATGTCAATTAATTGCGATTGCGGGCTTCCTCTAAAGTGTCACACCTCTTGGACCCCTTCAAACCCTGCAAGACGTTTCGTTTGTTGCCCTAACAGATTTGTAAGTTGATCTAATGTTGATTGTGTAAATCTTTTATGCTAACATCACTTAATTTTAATTGCAGAAAACAGGGGTAAAGAAGTGTTTGGCATGGGATTGGTGTGATCCTGAACTAGACAATCAATGGTACAAACATACCTTGTATGAGATGTACAAGACCTTGACTCCTTATGGAAGGGTTCAAGTGCAAGAAGAAGTAACAAGCCAAGAGAGACTTGCTGTTTTGGCTATTGAAATGGAGCAACTTAAGGTTCAAATGAAGAAAACTCAAAAAAGTAGCTTAATTTTGAAGTCAATTGTTATCTTGTTTGTGTTGGGTTGGTTTGTGTTTTAGTGTAATAGGGTTAGGTTTGTAGTAGCAGGTTTGTGTTGATGTTACTGATGCAACCAACAAATTTTCATGTAAAAGGGTTAGGTTTGTAGTAGCAGGTTTGGTTGTAATAGCATGTTGGTTGTAGCAGGTTTAAGCATGTTGGATTTTTGCAGGTTTGGTTGTAATGTACTAGACACTTGTAATGGGGGTCCCTTTATAATGAAAAGGATTTTGTACTCAAATTGCACAAAGATGTTGCTGATGCAAGTGATAATATAATATACTGCAAATAGGAAATGTATAATATACTGCAATTAGATTAAAATACTACATAATTGGTTCATTCAAGGTGGTCAAAAGCCACTTAAAGGTGCTTTACAAAAGATACTACAAAGCGTGTGCCCACATGCTTTTTTGTCCACCAATACTGTCCAAAAGTAAACCAACAAATATGCAGAAATCCATCCTAAATATTCATTACAGACCATTAGAACATAGTTATAATCCTAACATACTTAAACTATTCAGAATCAGAAACTGCAAATGCTTTGTCAGGGATAGAACCAGATCCTTGTTGGTCAAACTGATATGCTTTGCTCATCTGCAAGTTCTTGATTCTTTCAGATCTGCCACGGTTCTTGTGATAAATCCTTACACCATCCACATATGCCTTCTCCATCCACTTGTTCATGTTCTTTCTCTTTTTTGGTGTTTCAGTTGGTGATGAAGTGGCTGTATCAACTGCTTTGCCTTTGTCACTAACAATTTTTGATGTTGCTGATGCAGAATCTTGAGTTGGTGGTTGTTCTTGTGTACCAAGTATGACATACTCTTGAGTTGGATGATAAGGGTTGTTCTGACCAAGTAGCTGTTGTGGAATGATTTTGTTATAAGGTTCTTCTTCAAGCATGTCTTCTATTCCATTCTCAGCAAATAGCCTCTTTTTTTCTAAATATTTTTCTTCTCTTATTTTATCAGCTAACTCTTGCTCCTTCCTTTCCTCTTCTTCCATAAATTCTCTGAATATTTCTTCATCTTGTTCCATTTGTTGTATCTGTTTTAGCAGTACATGGTTAGCTACACCATAGTTATAAATGTGTTAAACATTAATACAATTGAATGTTAAATTTACCTGTGCTTTTGTTAGACCACCATTCTGTTGCTCCTTCATAGCCTCATCTTCCATAAATTCTGTACATACTTCCTCATCATGTTCCATTTGTTGTCTCTGTTGTAATGGTATATCATCATATGAACTGACATTCCACATGTTAATTGCAGCTGCACCTCTACCACCTCTGCCACCCCTACCACCCCTACCACCTCTGCTACCCCTACCACCCCTACCACCCCTACCAGCTCTGCTTGCACATTGACCATGTCCAGTTTCCCTATTTCTTCCTGGTTGCTTTTTCTCAGTTTGAGGTTTAGGTTGTGTTGGATTTTTACACCCTGCCTTGTTATGCCCCTTTTGCCAACAATTTGAACAAGTCATAGTCCTACCAACCCTACTAACTTGAACACCATTATTCTCATCTTGTGCTTTCCTTCTAGCCTTTTGAGGTCTACCAGGCATCTTTCTAACTAGTGGGGGTAAAGGTGGTTTGTCATTGGTCTTTTTCCAGGTTTTTGATCCCCATACTGGGTTAATTGAAAACTGATAAGCACTAAACCATTTATCTTGACTATACCAATGACTCACACCTTCATCACTTTCTTTGCCCATATGCATATAGCCTGCTACAGCATGCACACATGGGACACCACATAATTCCCAATGCTTACAAGAGCATACCTTATGTAGTAGATTCACAACATAACTCTCATCTCCTTTCCTGACTTCAAGAACTTGGAAACCACTAGGATATACATCCCAATACCTAAGAAGATAAAAAACAATAATTAAAACAGGATGTTTACCTTTTGAAAGTCTTAACTATATAATCTTTGTTATATACCTTTGTGTATTTTCCAGGATACTTAGCCTCTTCCTTACACTTGGTGTGATGGTGTCTTCCAAAGAGAATGCTTTCTTGTTCATGGCAACCAACCTTTGCATTATGTAGAGCCTGATGTCTTCCAGCATAGTAATTATAGGTCTTGATCTAGGGCCCAAAATTGCTCTGTTAAAACTCTCAGATATTCCATTCTCAAATAATGCACATTTTCTATCCAATGCAAAGAATGCTCTACTCCATGAGTTAGGGTTTCTTTCAATAAGCCAATCATAAGCTGCCTGATCAATCTGTTTAATTTGCTCCATGTAAAACTCAAATTGTTGTTCTAACGTACTTGATGCAGCAGTCCAGAACAGCCTTTGATATTGAACACCAGAAAATTTCTTCTTGAAATTTGCATATAAATGCCTTGTGCATTTTCTATGCTCTGCATTTGGTAACCAATCTCTCACTGCATCTAACAAACCCTGATTCATATGAAACATATTCTTAGTACAATGTAGTTAATACAGTATAGACATAGAAAAATTTATGCAAAATAAGGTTACCTTATGGGAGTCTGAAATGAGTGTAATGCCCTGACCATCATTCAAACAAAGATCATTAATTAACATAGATATGAACCAATCCCAGTTCTCTGCATTTTCTACCCTAACTACAGCCCATGCAATGGGATACATTTGATTGTTTGCATCCCTTCCCATGGCTATAAGTAATTCACCCCTACATGTATGTTTCAAGAAACATCCATCAAGTCCAATTACCTTCCTACAACCTGCTAGCCATCCATCTTTTACCCCTTTGAAGCAAATGTACATCCTTTTAAACAACACATTGCCATTAGAAGATGTGTCCACATCTAATCTACATGTGGACCCAGGGTTGGTTTGTAAAACAGCATTTCTATACTCATATAGTTTACTGTAATGCTCTATTAGACCCCCTTCATGCTCATATAATGCCCTCTGTTTTGCCCTTTTACACTGACCTAAACTGACATCTATCTTAAATTTCACTCTAATGTCATCTTTCATTTTTCTGTATGGTATATCAGGATCAGCTATGATTTCTTTTGAATACTGGCCTGCAATCCACTTATAGTTGACAAGAGCACCCAAGTTGTAGTTCCTAGAGCATTTATGATTAGGTATGAGGGACTTTATTTGGAAAGAATGCTCATTGGACATCCATGTAGCATACAGTCTAAAAGGACAGCAATTACCACTCTTTAAAGTTGAAATCTTCTTCTTCTTAACTGGTTTCTTTTTGACCTTTTGCATCTTCCTTTTACTTGTACCCACCCCACAATCATTTCTAACAACAATATCACCCTTATTCACTAGAGCTTTTTTCTCATTTCCCATCAACCTATTTTTGTCACCTTTTTTAGCTGCACATCTGCCCTCATCAACATTCCTACCACAGTATACCAACACAGACCTCCAGTCATTCTTCATATACCATAACTGATAACCATTTGCTACACCATAGTTGGCCAAGGCAAATTTGAGTTGTTGAGAGTCCTCATACCTCATACCTAAGATGGGTTTCATCTGATTCCAAGGTGTATCAGGGTTAAAAGTTGGATAAACTACGCCTTTCTTAACCTTATAAGCAGGGTCTATTGTGTTATGCTCAGGATCTTCTTCTGGTTCATGTACACTTAGAGGGGCTTGTCTATGAACATAAGTCCTAAATAAACCCTGATGACTAGTAAGCTTATTTAAGAAAGGGTCTTTTGAACTAAAATCCTTAATGACCACATCATCAACCTCATTCTGAAAGTCCACATAATCTACTTCTTCACAGTCATCACTAGAATAGCTATCATCACTATCCTCTACATTTTGTTCCTTATCTTCCATATCAAGCAATTCTAAGACATCATAATCAATATGTTCTAAATAAAGATCCATCTTATTCCCATTCAGATAACCAGCTTTCAACATTTCAGAAACATCATTATCAGTCTCATTCAGAAACATCATTTCAGAAACCTCATTCTGAAAGTCCACATAAGCTCTTTTATACCTGACTTCAATGGGGTACCCGTTTTACAATAATACAACCTATAGAAATACTTATTTGGAATTAACCTCTTCAATATTACCACTAGGTTTTCATATGACATACCTTCGAAGGAAACATCATTTATTTCTTTGAGATCACCTTGTGAATATCTCAGAGGTCCACCAGTAAACAAACCATTATATCTAACATAAATGGTGAAAACCCCCTTCCTTGCTTTCTTCTTTTTTGGTTCACCTGAAATTTAGGGTTACGTCATAAATTAGGGCTTTACAAAATAACAGTTACAAATACAAATTGATTATTGTATTATGCATACCTTCAGTCATCACGCTAGTTTTTCAACTCAATTTCATGTAATTGGGGTTGTATCGTCTTGAGACAGAAATTAGGGTTTACTTCGAAAAATGGGTATAGTGGGAAAGTGACGGGGTAACAATATATATATATATGAGAAATTAGGGTTGACTTTATTAGCGGGAAACATACGTGGTTTTTTTTTGATGACTAGGATAATAAAATTGTTATATAATACAGGTGTATATTAAATGAGTTACATGTGGAAAATCAGATATATTTTGGTTGATATTAAGACATAGAATGTAACTTTGGTTGGCTTAAATGGTAATAAAAAAGTTAGTGTTTCATCTCGGTAAAATTGACAAAGTACGTTGTTATTCTATGTACTTTACCCAACATAATATAAAGAAGTGTATAACAATGAATTGGTGGTAATGAAGGTGCTCGCAACTTACATATTTGCCTAAATTAAGAAAGAAAAAAAAATCTATTGAAGCTGTTGGCACGTCCATTAAAAAAATTCAGGTAAGTTAAAGATATAAAAAATGATTTGTATGCCTAAAGATATGATTGGTGTATGACACTTGTCAAACATTGAATAATGTAG
>JARVZY010002274.1:0-17349 GCA_030686995.1 Artemisia argyi | reverse complement strand
ATCAACGTTAGTTGAGGCACCACCACCAATCATTCATGTTGATGACGACGATGAATTTATTGATGATGAGGACGACGATCCTTATGATTTAGCAGACTCTGACGCAAACAATTCTGATGATGAAGTTGAAGATGCGACTCATGTTGTTTATGATAGTGATGTAGATGTAGCAGATTGATTTTAAATTGTAACTTGTAAAACGACACTTAGCTTATTTGAATGAAATTGTTATGGATTGTTTAAATGTGTATATTTATTTTAAATGTGTATGTATTTGAATGTGTGCATGCTTATGTTAATTTGTTCCCGAATTTCTATATGTTAATTCAACTTGAACTTTTTACAGATGGCAGCAGTAGCGCGAGGTCACGGTGGTGACGGTGCCGATGACCCACCACCCCCTCCTCGTTCGATTACTAGCGGTCACCGTAGTGGTAAGAAAATTAAACTTGATAATTTGAATTTTGTTACTTGTTATTTTTTAACGTTTTCACTCACTTCAATTGTAGGTTCCTCACAAAAATCTCGACGAGGAGGTAGAGCGAGACAAGCTGGCGGCAGGGGTGGAGGTCGGGCTGGCGGCAGGGCACAGGTCCGTGAAGCCAACAAAAACAAAGACCTCAGGAAAGTTGTGACTGCCTCGGGCCCGCAATCGATCGAGTTCGAGTGGCGTGATCAGAAGACATTTAAGCATGTTGGGCCCCACCACGCATGGTTCATTAACTATGTTGGCGAGCTGGTTAGGTCCTTGCCGTTGCACTACCCCTCCTGGCACGACCTTGACGAAGCGACTCGACAGGGCTTCATGAACCGACTCGGGGTCAGTTATTTTATTTTCCTTTTAATTATATCTTTGAATGTGTACATTTATTTAAATTTGTTTAATTGTGTATATTTGTTTAAATTTGTTTGCAGGAATTCTTCGACTTGCAGAGCCACATGCTCTCACCCAATTGGACTACCATTTCGAAGGGCATCAATGCGTACATTGCTAAGGTCTACTCCGACAACAAGGGCACGATGAAGAGGGTTTACTTCGACGGGGAGGGTGGGCCTGAAAAAGTGGATGAGATACGAAGAAACCCTCCTCCGAACGTCGAGCCATCTGTGTGGGAGGAGCATATCAAGTTTTACATGAAGGAGAAGAACCTGAAGTGTGCTGCTGTGAACAAGGAGAACCGAAAGAAGTTGAAGGTGTACAGCCGCCACGGTTCCAAGTCATTGGCCGCTATTCGCCACGACTATGTAAGACACATTTTATTTTTATAAAAGTATTTTATTTTTATAAAATTATTTAATTACAACAACGATAAAAGTAATTAATTTTAATTTTATAAAAGTATTTAAGTTTAATTAGAATAAATATGGTGTTTGATTTGCCATTTTTAATTTGTTTCATCTTATATATATATGCATGTGTATATACAGTTTCTGAACAGCAAGGATAAAGAATACCCGTCCCTCATCCAGTCGTTTTACGACACACACTGCGACAATGATGGTATGTGGTTGCAGGATGAGGCTCGTGTTCAATATGTAAGTATCTTTTTTTTTAATTTATTATTTATTTATTTATTTATTTATTTATTTCCCCAAACACGCACTTTAATGATTCATTAAAACATAATCTTGTAATTAACCCGATATATATATATATATATATATATATATATATATATATATATATATATATATATATATATATATATATATATATATATATATATATATATATATACACTTACATATATATATAAATTTTCTCAATTTTTTTCTCAATTAAATAGGAAGAGATGGTCCGGCTGCGAGATCTGGGAGCGAATACACCGGAAGGGGTGGCGTATACGGAGGAGCAGATACTTGCGATGGTTTTGAAGGGCAAGCAGCGGGGCCACATCGCCGGACGGGGTAGGGTCGTACCCGGGCTCTCCAGGCCACCGTTACCATACACCCCGCCTCCACCTCCAGGTATGTACAGTTTGATAATATATTAATTATAGATTACTCGATCATGACTCAAATTAAGTATTGCAATAGATGTTTTTTAATTTTGATTATTTCATTTTCAGAATATGCTGAGATGGAGAAAAAGCTTGCTGAGGCCGAGAAGAAGATTGCTGAGGCCGAGGAGAAGAGCCGTAAAGAAGCTGAAGAGCGTAAGGTCTTGAAGGCGCAGATTGATCTGGTCACAGTTTTTATGTCCTCCAACCCGCGATGGAATGAGTATGTTAGTCAGGCGGGTTCTCAGCACGTGGATGGCTCAGGCAGTGGCGTTGGAGGTAGTGGCGTTGGAGGTAGTGGCGTTGGAGGTAGTGGCTCAGCTGGAGGGAGCGGGAGTCGCAGAGGCGATGAGGATGGTTCTGGCGATGATGAGGGTCCTACTGATGATCACGAGTGATTTTGGATGTAGAGGTACAAACTTGGGCATTTTGTGTTGTACTTACGCTTGAAACAATATTTTGGCGACCCATATGTTAGTATTGTATAGTTTAACCTTTTGGCGACTTGAACGTCGCGGATATTAAAACATTTGTGGATATGGCAGCTAGGTTTAGATATTACCACACCCCGTTTTGTAAACTTTATATGTTTTTATGCATTTTGAGGGTGTTTAGCGATATTTTGCAAGTGTTATAGCCGATGGCGAGTTATACGTTTAGAACATGTTGATATTGAGTGGTTATAGGTGCTATTACAGTTACAGGTTTTGGTAGATTTTTTCCGGAAAATCCGGAAAAAATCTGGAATATTGCAATATTTGCAGCCTGCTGTTAGCAGGATATTAATAATGATGCCGTCGACATGTCGACGGCATCATTAAAATATAGTAATTGGGTATTTATAATACCGTCGACATGTCGACGGTATCATTAAAACAAAAATAATGTTTTTAATTTTATGCCGTTGACATGTCGACGGCATAAATATAATAACACTATTATTGTTTTAATAATACCGTCGACATGTCGACGGTATTATATAAAACATAATTATTATTAACTAATTAAAAGATTAATTAGTTATATGTTCCCGTCGACGGGAAGGGGTTTGACGGACAACACATCCTTTGACTGGAAAACGATGTGGTTCCCGTCGAAGGATAGCCGTCGACACGGTGCCGTCGACATGTCGACGGGACTGTATTATTCCTTCGACATGTCGACGGGTAGGGGTTAAAAAAGTCGCCGGGGAAAGCCTGTTTTGTACTAGTGTTGTCATAAAGTGGAAAACTAATATTGGAGTTTAATCGCTATGTAATAGGAGTTTAATCGCTATGTAATAAGAGATTTTCAGAAAGTGGAAAACTAATATTGGAGCAATTAAAATAGTACAAATAAGAATGCTCAATTTTGTCACGTAAAATAAAAGGAGTCATCCTATTGCCCAATTAGAAAGTTAAAATTGAAACAACTGGTTAAATCCATCTAAATCTAATCCAGCTAAAAATATATATATAAACATATGTGTCGGTTTTGTCAAAAAGAAAAGAAAAATAGAGAGGGGGTAGTTAATAAATCTTTAGTTGTTAATTTTTTAATAAATTATGTAAACTTAAGTAAACTTATCAGTTTTTTATATCTTTTTAATAACTTTATGAATTTTATAAATACCACATAGACTAAAAAAACATATATGTTGTTATATATAGATATTATTATCATTATATATTAAGCTATTGTATATTAATAAAACTATAAATATCAAAATGAAATCATGAGTTACTGTAATATGTAAATGTATACACATATATTCCACATACAAACACCTCATATTATTTCTGTTAGCTATAGAAGTAATGATCATAATGTTATAAGTTTTAGGCTACCCACAATAACAATCCTCAGCAACCCTTATTTTTCTGCCATGTCATCTTTCTCTCTCATGTGACCTACAGACGACCTTTTGGGCACAGTAAGGCGACTGGTATTTTTTTTTCTTTTAAACAACTTTTTACAAAAATTTTAACAACAAAATTAAAATTAATTAATAATAAAACACATTACATAATAATTCAAATAAAATCAAAACATTACAATAAGTTTAAAATGAGAAGTATAAGAGAAAAGTAGTTTGAACTTCTGTATAAAATAGTGAAATGAGTAGGGTATTTATAGGGTAAAGGGTTTAATTTTAAAAAGTTATTATATTTTTTATAAACGGTCATATTTCTTAATGTGACATGTGACCGAGGGTGGTAATCGGTCGGCTTGCAACCCTCATTCCATCCTACCGAGTGTGACTGATTCCCTCACAAAAAGGACGACCGGTTGCAACCTTCACGACCGAGTCAGTCGAAGGGATTATTGTGGGTAGCCTAAGGGTCTACTTTGTAATTAATTAAATAATAGTTTATACACTTACACATGTAATCATTGGGGTATAAATATTCCCCACTAGACACTTTGTCTTTTGTGATACTTATATCATTTGAAATACGAGTCTATGATTTTTCTCTCAAGGTGTGCACGATCTCTATTCTATCTAATCTCTCTATATAACTCGCGGATAATCAATATACATGAATAGCTTATGAATCATGAGACCAAAAGTGGTATCAGAGCTTGTGTGTGGACGATCATTGCTTAGTCTTAGCTTTGTACAAGAATCGAATAACTTATTTTAACCCCGAGATACAAACTTAAACTATACGAATACGTTTGAATAAGAAACATTGGATTTGAAAGTGAAAAGATGATTCTTTTTTGATAAAAAGATGATATCATATCGTAAAGGTTCATGTGCATTTAGCCAGCCATGATACCTTAACATCATCAAGTATGTTGCAATTCTATGTAAAGCATTTTATCTAACACCTTCAGTGCATCATATAGCTATACAGTTTATAATATGAACATATGGAGATGACGTATATCACACAACGAGGGGAAACGGCCACTCATGGTGTTAGTGGCAATTTTATTAATAAAGGGGACTTAAAAACCCTTGCCAAATACAAGTGAAGCGTGAAATTACATTATTATACCACTATGCACGCGCAACCCTTCGCCATTTTGCTATGAACACTACCACCTTTATGTACACCCAATCTTTCAAGCTATCATGCAACTGGAAAAAAGCACGTCTCCCACGGCGGTTAAGAAGTAAAGCACTACACACTATCCAAAATCCAGTAGCAAAACCAGTGGCCCCTCCAACATAAAACCATCTTTGAAGTTCATCAGTGCTATACCCATCACTTTCACTCTTAACAACAGGTGGAACTCCTACATCTTCATCTCCGGGACATTTTATTGTTGTAGGAAGTCCACACAGTCTTGAATTTCCTGTGAACCTTGCAGGTTCAAAGGACTGGAGTTGAGTGCTCGATGGAACTCTTCCGGACAAGTTATTAAATGACACGTCTAGATCATTTATTGAATGCATGTCAGACATGCTTGATGGCATCTCTCCTGAAAGCATGTTTCTAGACAAATTCAAAGTTAATAGTTGTGTCATTTGACCAATGTTTCGTGGAATCTCTCCAACTAGGGAGTTGTTTGACAAGACTAGTACTAACAATCCATGCAGATTGGTAACTTCATTTGGGATTTGTCCTGTCAGATTGTTGCTTGACAAATCGATCACCTTTAGCAATCCCAAAATGCTACTAAACTCATTTACCTTTCCTTGCCATTCAATCAACAGATGGTCAATATAGCTTTTTTCAACACTAGAACCAGTGGATTCCAATGTACCAATTCTCAAATTGAAAACACTATGATAATGATGTACATTCTGTTCAAAAAACAATCCTTTTTGAACCATGGAAGTAAGATTATTCACACATGATGGGATTGTTCCATGGAGATTGTTAAATGACAAGTCTAAGATTTGAAGACTTACTAATTGACATATTTGTGAAGGGATGGTTCCAAAGAAGTTGTTTGATTTTAGGCTAAGGGCATGCAACCTTGACAACTTTTTGCCAATCCAAACAGGAATATCACCATATAAACTGTTGTCCCCCAAGTCAAGAATGCTTAACTGGGTGCAATTCTTCAAAGACACGGGCAATCCTCCAGAGAAGTTGTTGTTGTATAAACTCAAAGTCTCAAGTTGACCCAAACACCCAACAGAGGGAGGAATACTTCCTGTTAGAGTATTTTGTCCTAGATTAAGAACTTTTAGATATGTCAAATTCTGAAAACAGTCTGGAAATTGCCCGGTTATTATGTTACGTGAGAGATCAAGAAATTCCAAATTTTTATACATTTGGCACAAGAATGAAATTCCTCCATGGAATTTGTTTCTGGACAGATCTAAAAAATTTATACTTGCTGGAAAAGCAGGTATTGGACCATAAAAGTTGTTGACACTCAAAATTATTATACCAAGGTGGTGATTTGATAATGATTCTGGTAATCTCCCACTTATGTTGTTTAAAGAGAGATCCAAATGGTACAACTTGGAAGATTGCCACTGGTTCCAGTACTCTGTAGAAACTATGTCTGAGATTTTATTTCTCGAAAGATCAAGATGCTTGAGATTTTTCAGTTTTTTTATCCATTTGGGGAAACGAGGGCCTAACTTGTTAGAACTGAAATCTACATATTGTATACTCTGAGAAAGGTTTGACACGTTATCATTAGAAGGAACTCCTTTGAGTGAGTTGTTTGAAAGATCTAGATACAAAAGATTTGATTTTCCAATGTTTTCAGAGATAGCACCTCTAAGGGAATTGGAAGACAGGTATAGCCATTGAAGGCTGGGTAGTTGCCACAGTTTGTCACTTATTGTTCCATCCAACTGATTATAAGATAGGTTCAAGGAATTAAGGGATGAAAAGTGTTGGATCTCATCAGACAATGACCCTGTGAATTGGCTACTTGAAGCATCCAAATACTCTAATGTAGCTGATGTGCATCCAGACAACCTGTTCAGAAATTCTGAAAGTTTCCCATCAAACTTGTTGCTAGAGAGATAAAGCTCATCAAGCTTATTGCCAATTAATGGGCACAACCAACAATACGTGGATGAGTTGAGATTGTTGTTATCGAGAGAAAGGTAATCAAGAGATAAAGAAGAGTTGACAGATGAAGAATATGGATGCATGACTTGTGAGAGGTCACATCCATTTAAGCTTAAATCCGATAGGTTTTGGAGACCTATAATTACATTTACCCAGTTATTTGCTTTGGCTAAAGAAATTCCATCCATATAAAGGTCTTTTAAAGAAGAAAGAGAAGACAACCAATCTAAGTTTTCAACTCTACAACTTCTGAGGGGACCTAGAAAAAGGCTTTCCAAATTGGTGAGGTTTCCAAATTCTGTAGGAATGGTTCCATAGAAAGAGTTGTCTGAAAGGCCAAGGGAATTTAATTTGGTCATGGAACCAATGGATCTCGGAATGCTTCCTGTGAAATTATTCCCACCAAGGGAAAGCTCTGTTAATTCGGTTAAGGAACCAATGGAAATTGGAATGGTGCCACTGAAATTATTCTCACTAAGGTCAAGGTGTGTTAATTCGGTTAAGGAACCAATGGACATGGGAATGGCTCCACTGAGATTATTGTCCCAAAGAGAAAGTTTTGTTAATTTAGCCAAAGAACCAATGGATTCTCGAATGTTTCCAATAAACTGATTGCGATAAAGGTCAAGAACAGTTAACTGGGTCATGTTACCAATGGACTTAGGAATGGATCCAGTAAACTGATTCCAAGAAAGGTCAAGATAAGTTAACCGGGTCATGTTACTAATGGACTTAGTAATGGATCCAGTAAACTGATTGTTAGAAAGGCCAAGATAAGTTAACCGGGTCATGTTACCAATGAACTCTGGAATGGATCCAGTAAAAGAATTTCCAGAAAGGTCAAGAAAAGTTAACTGGGTCATGGTACCAATCAACTCTGGAATGGTTCCGGTAAAAGAATTTCCAGAAAGGTCAAGATGATTTAAGTAACTTAAGTTAAGCAGAGAATGGCTAATCTCACCTCCAATTAACTGATCCGAACCTGCCATTATCGATCCGTCGTCATAATGAATATAGGCAGACAATCCAAGTTCTGTGACATGACCTGTTTGGTTGTTGCATGTGACACCCCACCATTCACAGCAATTATCTTCTTCATCGGTCCTCCATGTAGAGAGACGATCTTTGGGGTCTTGAAGTTTAGTTTTGAAATCAAGAAGAGCTTGCCTTTCCTTATCGATGCACTTATGAACAGCTCCTCCTCCTGGTGCAGCAACAAGTTGGTGGCCAGAGGAAGTTGCAGTTGTGGTATTAAACCACATAAAGACAAGTGACAAAATAAACAAAACATGAGTATGCATAAAGTAAAAGTAAATGTTTTCTTTCGTAATGTATGTTGTATAAAATTGTATTGATGTTTTTTGATCTGATAACGAAAACATATACCAGCTCTATGAAGCTTTATATAGACTTCGAGAAAATGAAGAATTGAACTAGACAGATATAAATTTTGTGGACCAGACAACCACTTGCAAAAAAAAAGCAAGAAATTTAAAATTTTGTAGTCCCACATTAGACGACCAAAGACTCTCAAGTCTTTGCAATTTGTAGCTATTGCATGTCATAAATTTATTGCTTATATTGCTGCATAAATCTTTAGTTTTCTTATGACCCGCAACATGTTTGATGAAATGACTCTCAAGTCTTTGCAATTTGTAGTTATCCTTTTATAAAAAGAATGTGATTTCAAGAGTAATCTGCATAGGTAAATTAATTGGTCATTTCAATTTTTACTGCATTTGATTAACTATTTAAGCCAATATAAGTTGTTTAGATTCAAGATGAATTATTACGTTTTGTGTTTGTTGTGGACAGGGTTTAGGTTTGCATCCAAGTTATTAGTTCAGGTGTTGACTTGAAAATTGGAGCGGCCCAGTTCTAACATACTCATATTATATATTTGGTAACTAACAATACATGCTTTGGCGCAATTAAATCGTTGAACATCTATCTTATACTTTAGTTTAAATAGATAATGATAATCTTGTTACATTATTTCATTGCAATACTTAGTCGAAAATACATAGCAGAACACTCTTTGTATAAAGCTACTTCATTCAAAGTCTTGTACTTTGAATAATCGATAGAAACTGATTGATGCAATATGTCTAGTCAATTTGAAATTATGTATGTGTATTTTGAGTAATGCATAGAGCGTCTTTGCCTTTTACCCTAAATGAGCAGAAAATTTTGCGCATATATACAAAATTGGGCTAGTTAATTTCGGTATACTTATTGATTTGCTTTCTTCTTTTATAGTGAAGATCACAGTTCTTTCTTCAAGTTGTTGTGAACCACATTATAATTCTTCTAACTTAGTGATGGTGAGGGGGAGGACCTGAACTCGTTTGAACCAGAAACCATTTTGATTCTTTGCTCAAACTCGCTTCACTCACCCATTTGGTTGGCTCGGGGGGGGGGGGGGGGGACGCGTCCTATAGAGTGACCGACCAACCGAAAGGCCGACCTCCCCATTACGACTAGCCTAAGATACAGGCTTGTAATAAATGTTGAAAGAGGAAGACAAATACTAACAAATTGTGCAAGTTAGAGGATGGAAATGGAATCTTGGAAATGAAAGTAATCTGATTTGGTCAGTTTAGTGAGCCCATATAATTCAACTAACCCATGTTTGCAAGCAATATAATCCAACAATCTTTGTAAAAACTCGAACGTCCATTGGATGGGAACATATATTAGCTATTAAGCTTGACATGATTTAATCTCAAATTAAGCTTGACATCGTTGGTTTTTCTTGTTATTGACATATTGTGTGGCGTAAACAATATTTTGTAACAAATTATCACAAAAAAGGTTAGTGTCACGGGCAAATTTAGCTCCGGATTTGTTTTTAGACTGAATGCAACCTTCCTTGAAGACCACCTCTTGGGCAATGTTCAGTTGTGCTTTTTACCAAATTATACATGCTTGATGCTTTGGTGCTTGACTAATTGCAGAGTCCCCACTTTTGAAAATAAAAGCCATAGAAACTAAGTGATGCTATATGTCAAACCAACTTTAAGAGAATGGTCCCAAATTGGTTTATTATTTTTCGGTTTGTTCAAAGTTGACATAAATACACTTGTCCTATTTTGTTGAAAAAATGGCGTTTGACTAATTGCTACTAAAAAGTCTTCACATTTTAAAATTGAAGCCATAGAAACTAACTGATGTTATATATCCAACCAACTTGAAGTGGATGGTCTCAAATTGGTCTCTTGTTTTTAGGTTTGTTCAAATTATGATAAATACACTTGTCCTATTGTGTGGAAAAAATGATGAAGAATTGAAGTTAGGAGACTAAAGATTATTGAATAAAGTATCC
Source organism: Artemisia argyi (assembly GCA_030686995.1). Taxonomy (NCBI): domain Eukaryota; kingdom Viridiplantae; phylum Streptophyta; class Magnoliopsida; order Asterales; family Asteraceae; genus Artemisia; species Artemisia argyi. The sequence continues at coordinate 7,054 of JARVZY010002274.1, read as the reverse complement.
CACATTAGACGTCCAAAATACTCTTCTGTATGAAATTAAACAGTCAATATCGGGATAAGGATTGCCTATACGATGTTTGATGAAATGCTCGTAAAGAAATTTGTGGTTGTTGACAGCGTGTTTGATGAAATTCCGAAAAGAAATGATAATCCAACATGGGCTGATTATGTTAAAGCATGAAGTTGTTTTGGTGAAGAATTTAGCTCCGGATTCGTTTTTAGACCCAATGCGACCTTTCCTTGAAGACCACCTCTTAGGCAATGTTCAGTTGTGTACTTTTTACCAAATTATACATGCTTGATGCTTTGGCGCTTGACTAATTGCGCAGTCTCCAACAAACTTGAAGAGAATGGTCCCAAATTGGTTTATTATTTTTTGGTTTGTTCAAAGTTGACATAAATACACTTGTCCTATTTTGTGGAAAAAATGGTGTTTGACATAAATACACTTGTCCTAACTGATGTTATATATCCAACCATCTTGAAGTGGATGGTCTCAAATTGCTTTCTTATTTTTACGTTTGTTTAAAATTATGATAAATACACTTGTCCTATTTTGTGGAAAAAATGATGAAGAATTTGTTAAAGCATGAAGTTGTTTTGGTGAAGAATTTGATGACTATATGCTCGAGTTAAGCAAGTCGTTAATGCTAAGGAGTACCATGACTCTTGTAATAGTGTACTCAATCTTGTAAAACATCCACTAGGTTATGGTCTTAGCTACCTCGAAACTTGACAAGGCACTTTGGAAGTAATAAGCGAGTCATATTGTGGAACACAGTTGACAAAGATAACTACGAGGGACAAAAATATTTTAGTATACCAAAGAATATTGAAAGCATAGAAGGAATAGTGAAAACTAGCATTCAAGCGTTGATCAAACATAAGAGAATAAGGAAATCAAGCAATGAATCAAGTGTTGCTGAAAATCTTGATTGGAAACCTGGTTTGAAGTTTTGGTCAAATGAAAAATGGTGACAATTTCAGCATGGTCTAAATGAACATGGTGTTGTTGTTATGTTTAGTAATAGCTCATTATTGTTAATGGTTGAACCTAATCTCAAGTGTATATGGCATTGAGTCAGTTGATGGACAGTCCGTTGGCTACCTTGGTAGAATGTTTAAAAGGCTAATTTATGCCGAAGAGTTGGGGAAGGCTGTGCACTTGATTACAATGATGTATGTACGTTTTTATCAAGGATCTTATGTATACTTGCTGACTTGATTTCAGCTATCAAAGAGTTAACTGTAATAAGTTTCACAAATCTAAGTAAGGTCTCATGGACTCCATCTACTCATCAAATTTCATCTTTACTTTTATGTTTGTGTGAATAAGAGCAAGGTATATTGAGTTTATCAAGAGTCAACAAGAAGAAACTTTCAAAATATGTTTTCTGTAGTTGTTGAAGTTCCACATATTAACAAGTATACAATACTCAGTCTTTATTTTAGGATGTCTTACTAAAATCTCATTTACTGTTAAACTAAAGAGAATATAAGTTATATTGTCAATGTGATCGTCACATAGCTGTGAACAAGAATAAGTGGTTAAAAAAAGCATAAATACATATAACTACATATCCAAATGCAACCCATTGCATTTTGCAAAGAAAATCAGAACAGTTTAGTTGTTATGGCAAGTCCAATAATAATACTGCATTTCCAGTATCAGGATGACTATTTGGTTATCTCAGAAAATTATCAATTGCATTTGAGGGTCAAAACTTGTAGATTTAGCTAATCAAGTCAAGCTTACTTAATGTTCAAAGATATAGTGTCTGTATTGATTTATTGACTTCTTTCTAAGATGTTGCCAATGACGAAGTAATTTTTTTCAATACATTTCAAATCTTTTTGCTTATACATAAAACATGTTGCGGTAAGGTTAAGCCATTCTGGTTTGACAGTGTAAACATATTTAGCCCACTAATACTAGTAGAGGTGGCAAAATGGGCGGGTTTGGGGGGGGGGGGGGGGGGGGGGTTTGGGTAACAGGCCAAATGACCTAACTTAAATTTCGGGTCAAAACAGGTTTGGGTCACGCGGGTGTAGGGATCACAGTTGAATGACACTCGTGCGAGTAACAATATGAAGTATTATTTAATCCGTTTGGTATAGATCCATTCATTCAATCATTCAAGTAGAGCATAACATTACCTTCGAATCCATTTTTTGAACATTATGCATTGACAAAATTAATAGAGCTCTGCAATAGCCTAGACAAGCTCAATAAATTGCTACAATAGTTTCGTCAATTACATGAGGGTTGGTTTCAGCAACAACTGTACTACCTGCAATTGGTTATCTGCAATCATACTTCAGTACAACTGGAGCAACGCATAAAAAGTTTATAAAGCTAATATAATAACGATTCCGGCATGGATACCCAAATGAGCAGAAAAAAGAAATGGAATGTTACAAAGCAACATATACAAACATACTTTATTTCCTCTCCATTACTAATCAGTTTAAAAAAGTGAGCAATATTCACACTAACGAAAGCAAAATTAGATCGAGTCACTACTATTGAGTTTCTGAAACAGAGCCCGAAACTGATTGGTGGAAGCAACATGTGGTCACTATGCTGACTTGCAACAATTTCCAGTGATTGGTATATTAGCGATTGAGTAACAAAACTGATGTTTACTTGCAAAAAGAATATCGTTATTAAGATTTTAAGGTAGATCGAAGGTGCTACAATATCAAAGCAATTTCCACCTTAGTAATCAAGATTAAAACACTGCTACAGTCTTCACAGTACATGCACTCAGATGTCAAACGTAATAGCCTACATTGCCATGCATTACACCCCTAGCTGCTTTTAAAGCTTGATATCTTATAGTAAAGGTTCATGTTCACTTTAGCTAGCCATGATATCTTAACATCACCAGGTATGTTGCAATTCTATGTAAAGCATTTTATCAAACACCTTCCGTGCATCATACAGCTCTAAAGTTATAATATGAACATATGGAGACGTCGTATATCACAAAATGCGGGGAAACAGCCACCCATGGTGTTAGTGGCACTTTTATTAATAAAGGGGCCTTATAAACCACTACCAAATACAAGTGAAACATGAAATCACAACACTATATACCAAACATTAATAGGCAGATGAAAAAGAACATAAAGCATACTAATCGTATGCTAAGACGTTCAATCATAGTACATTAATAAGTGAAAGAAAAATTAGATCAGGTCACTAATGAGTGTGTGAAACAGAGCCCGAAACAGAGTACATGTTATGTGGAAGAAAAATGTGGTTACTGTCATTAGCAGTGGAGAAAACAAGAACCATAGCCGAAACCAATGAAGATTGATTTCATAAGAGCTGGAAACTAAACCGCATGGTGAGTGTAACTTTGTGGAATCCTCTCACCTTTGTGGAATGTTGTTGCTATCTTTGTGGAAGGGTTCGAGTGTGCATTTACTCTCTCACCTTTGGCTTCGCCATCACTCTTACTTTCGCCCGCATTTCTTTATGATATTATGTTACTTCAATTTCTTTATCTTGGGGACAATATTTGGATAGGTGAGGTCCACATAATCCCGCATTTCCAATGTACCTTGAAGCTTCAAAGGTATGGAGTTGAGTGCTAGATGGAATCCTCCCCCAGACAAGTTGTTATGCGACATGTCAAGATAATCTAAAAACCTCATCTGCATGCAACCCTCCTGAGAAATAGTTTTTGGATAAATCCAAAGTTTCAAGTTCTTTCATTTGACCAATGTCTCTTGGGATCTCTCCACTTAAAGAGTTGTTTGACAAAGTCTAGTACTAACAATTTTCAGAAAATATACTTTTCGTCAATAAACTTGCAAAAATCATAACTTCTTAGTTATAAACTCTTTTTAATCCGTTCTTTCGCCTACGGATTCGTTTTTGAAAGTATTTTCTAAAAATTTTGCCAAAGTTTACTTTATGTTTACTGATTTTCCTGGGTTTACCAAAATGGGACAGAATGTATAAATACTTGTTACAAACCCATTTTTTATGTTCAAAACTAGTTTCTACTTCAACCAAATCTCTTGCAAACACCACAAATCTATACTAATCCTACCATACACCTTCTTAGGGTGCCGTGGGTTCCTAATCACTACTAATCATGTTAATTTAACAAAGGAACACCTAAATCAAAATCTAGGGTTTGTATGTTCAAAAAGTTAACAAAAATAATGTGGTATAGCTAACTTGTACATGAAATTAAGCATGAAAACCATAAGATACAAGTGTTAATTAGATGAAAACATGAAAATAAATTTGATAACTCACTTTGAAATAATAGGTGATTAGATGATGAGAAACCTTGTGTTACTTGTGTTTTTGTTGTAAGATTCTTGATTAGAATGATGAAATGAACAACTTTGTAGCTTTGTACTTTGAAAAATAATGGATTTTGGTTATGGATCATATATGGGTCGTGGGTTTCATGATGGAGAAGATGAGAAATGAGTTTTTGATTCCAAGAAAATATATGTGTTATGTTTTGGAGGTTCTTAGATATTTAGTATAGGTTTTTAATGTATTAAAATGGTACATAACTACATAAGGTTAAATGTAAAAGTCATGTGGTCTAGGGATGTTTATATGGCCGGTTTTCAATGTGAAAAAGAGAAGCAAAATCGGTTTTGAGTTGCTTAGGATAAGTTAGTGTAGTATTAGTTGTAGTTTAGTGTAAGTATTAGTTAAAATCGGGTACCGGGTTTGCTAGAAATAAATATTAACGAAGTTAACCGGGACTTAATAAAGTCATAAAAATGTTAAAAAAATATGTTGGGTACAAGTACTGAGTGTTCGGGTGATTATTGTTTAGTTTTCACGAAAACCGTCGTAATATTCATAAGCTCGCGTTATAAATAAAATAAATTTCCAAAATACTGGGTAAATGAATGTTATAACTTTTATGATGATAAAATGGGTATAAAAATATGTCGGGACCATTGTGGGAATATTTAGATATATTCGTCGTGTTTATTAACCGAGTGTTAACGTTTATTTATAAATAATTATACGTAAACGTTAAATGTATCAAATATATAAATTTGAAAATCCTAAGAGTGGTATAACATGATAATGCTGTTATGATGATATGCAGACTGTCTCTAGTCCGTATGCAGTGTCCTTACTGATAATGAAATGAATTCGCACCTAAACCCATACGGTTACGCGAATTTTTAATACCCGTAAACTAAATTTACGATGAAATGTGTTATGCAAGTGAATAGTGAAAACTTTTCCAGCAATGAATAGTGTTTAGTGAATAGTAAAATTTCTGAATGCTTCTCAGAATGTCAAACTGACACCAAATATGATGAATAGTAAACGGATGAATAGTGTTTTGATGAATAGTGTTTTTCCAAAGTTCGAGAAATGACCTGAAATGGTGAGTTGTGACAAAGATTATACTATAATGTCATTTTTTAATAGTATTTATAATATCATTCAAATCTACAAATTATAATATATCGTTAACACAATATTATATGAATGTTTCGTGAAATGTTGTTTTAAATTATGAATATAAAATATTTAAGAAGATTAACATGTTGTTTTTTTAATTCTATAAGACATGATCCATACTTTTTATTTTTTTTTAGTTTTGATTCAAGAAAATTTAGGTCAGATCGGATTATATCTTAAGATCCTATGGTCAATATCGGGATCTTATAAGCTCTTAAGTGCGCTAAGATCCTACATAGGATCCAGATCATTTTTGCTTTGTAGTATCGTAAAATCGTAAGATCCTAAGATCAGGATCAGGATGAGATCCTGACAACTATGGTTGCAATGGTTCAAAAAAGATGTTGTTTGCGGTAGTGACAGAATTTAGTCGTCGCAAATGGACATACATATGCCTTCAAAGGCTGCAGTTAGCAACAGTTTTACCTGTGACAAATTTGCTGTAGAAATGATTTGAAGGGTTGTGACCATTTACTAAAGGGTGTGACTTTCACCAAAGGTCACAGCTTTTCTCGACAACCACCATAAGTTTATATATTTAAACACAACTTTGGTCTTTCATATGAAATTATTCATATCAACATTAAATACGACAAATACTTTATGATTTGCTCTCTTTCTTTTGCCTAGAATTTGAAAGTTCATTCTTGTCTTATCCATATAAAAATTTCTTGTAGCCCAAGCCAATTAATAGGGTATAAATATTGTATCATGAAAGTGGATTTTTTTTACACGATTCAAGAATTATCCAAGTAATCTTTGATTATCACACCCTAATACCAACATTGACAAACAAACGTGTCTGATTGACCAGTTTTGGTACATACAGTTCCAAAGTTATCAATTTTACTTCAGTTGACTAATCTGTTAATACAAATATCGCCTAAAAACGTTATTTATATTTTACGATCTTTGCTAAGTTTTGTTAATGACAAAGTATGAAGTTTAGCTATAAGTAAATCATCACTTTAAAGTGTTTAAGTCTTGTTTAACCAAGGTTTGAATTTCCTTTTAAACAAAACATTATTTCTATTTCTTAAACTAGAAAGTGTCTTGTCACATCACATTTATTTCTTAATATAGTAAGGTCACATCACATTTAGGGCAAGCTTTGTCAATATACATTTATGGTAAGTAATGTGTTTGACTCACTTAGATATTGCTTGCAAGTTTAGTATTTGACTTGATATTATGTGATGTGACATTGTTTGGTTTGCAAGAGTAATGAGATGTGACTTTGTTTGGTTTGCAAGATTTATTGCTAAACCAACTGCAGCCCTGGCGGTACCCTGAGGATACACGGGCGGAACCCTTTTGAGGGGTCCGCTGTATCCGCCAGACCTGCAGAATGGTTTTCTATAAATACCAAACCATTTGTTAGTTTTGAGTCACCCCTTTAGGACATATTTTCACATACTCTCTCAACTAACTCAGTAACATTTGACTTGTGTGATTCTCTTATGTAGCAAGGGACTTCACAAGATCATTCAAGAAGTTACAAGCTTCAACTCTAAAGTTGCAAGTCTTGGTAGCTTGGTCATGTATAAGCTTTGGTAGTTTATACTTCATTTGTGTCATGTATGTAGAAGTA